>PYAF01004180.1:680987-696094 GCA_007407185.1 Glycine tomentella | reverse complement strand
ACAAAGAGAGGTAGAGGTCGACCAAAACTTACCTGGGGAAAGGTAGTTAAACAAGACATAATGGAGTGGGATTTAGATTGGCGGACGGTATGTCTTAGGACGGAGTGGAGAAAAGCTATAAGTCTGATGGAGGGTTAAACCCTTTAGTAGTTCTATGTTCCAGTTGTTCCCTGTTTTAATTCTTTTCTTCCTCTTTTCTTTTTTCCTCTCACCATTCTTTTATATTTAACTCTGTTTCTCTCTTTTACTTTATTTTCGATTTATCATTGGGTTCATCTACCACCGACCCCAATTAATTTGGGTTAAAGGTGCTGTTGATGTTGATGTTGATGTTGATGGAATTGAACCCGTGAGGTTGTTGTTCTCTAAATTTCTGCCAAAATCGGTGAACGTGCTATAATATCCTTTTATTTCTTCTAATCCAGAGGATCAAACAGTTGTTCTAGTAACTAATGAAGTAACTTACATGATCTTCAAGTGCTGTAATCTAGATAGAAAATCAGGAACTTCACCATTTAAGTTATTGTTTGATAAATCCCTGAAAATCAAATAATAATGTCACTTTAAGTATGTTTAAATCAAGACACATGTACCGAAAAGGCGAAAACATCTTGACACAACACAACAGAAAGTCCAAAATTAATTAAAACAAGAGAATTTCTGATCTAATCATTTATTGGACTAGGTGAAATCAAGAAACTCACAACTTCTCCAACATGGTGAGATATGAAATGGAAGGATCTATCGTTCCTGACAATTCGCTTGAAGATAAATTCCTGTTTTGTAAAATCAATAGCCATACGTGATATCATTCCAGTTTTATATATGAAGCTATAATATTGATTTGAGAAGCATGACTTACAAAGTTGTGATTCTCGGGTTCTCATTTCCGCGGTAAGTACAATTCAAACCATTCCACAAGTAGGCTACTGGGGCGCATGGATCACCTTGCCAATCTCTTGTGATCCCATAAGCTGACTTGATGGTTGCAATCGCATCAACTTTATTTTGTGAAATGAGAATAAATAAAAAATTGTAAAAAGTAGTTTAGATCACTCAAGTTATATTATAGTGTAAAGAGTAAACTGGAGAAATGGATTTGAGACAAGAGAAATCATATATTTTTCTTAGCATACCATCTCCTTGGTGTGTATCTGATTGCTGGAAGTTTATTACTCTGTAAATTTCAATGGCATTTAAGATGGGAGGTAGGCTTGAATCCTTTGTTTTCTCAAGTGAATATTCAATTTTTTTTCCACTGGTGCCTGACCTGCTATATATTGTGGTCACATTCTGGTACAGCGGAGACATATTTTGATACCATGGCTTTCCATTCTGGGTGATGTTGAATTCTCTTGTTTGATTCTTCGCTAACACTTGAATCTCAGTGAAGTGCATGTACACATAGTATAGCTCAGTTTGATCTGGTGGCTCCCAGCTTATTACCAAAGGAGCACTAGCATTTACTGGTGTAACTGTGGTACTCAAGATAATCTCTGGCGGTTGGTAATCGTTCTGGTTTAAAGAATTGGCAGGAATAGAAGTACTTAATTGTTTCCAATCCTTGTTGTCACCATAGATATACCAGAAACGATCATAAACATCACCATTGTACCTGTGAGAAAATCAAAATAAGTCCAATAGAATCAATCTTTTAAAGCAAAAGATTTAATCCAAAACTAAGAGGTCACCTGTAGCTGTTGTTTGAACCTAAATCCCACCGGTTGTAATATTCCAACGATCCAAATTGAGTGACGTATGTATCCTTTTTCAAAGTCCTCAATTCTATAGCT
Organism: Glycine tomentella; assembly: GCA_007407185.1. Taxonomy (NCBI): domain Eukaryota; kingdom Viridiplantae; phylum Streptophyta; class Magnoliopsida; order Fabales; family Fabaceae; genus Glycine; species Glycine tomentella. The sequence goes on along the minus strand of PYAF01004180.1, from coordinate 694,301 downwards.
GATATAAATGGTGTCCCATGGTCTGTGTCGACAAGACAGATTTGTAGGTAATCCAGTGGAGGTATATATATGATCTCATTGACTTGGGGAGTGGATGCATTGGATATAGTCACTGTATACCACCGGTTAGCCCCGAGATGAATATCAAACTGCGGTGCCTTATTAAGACCATCATAATTTCCATACAAAAAATTAGTCCGGATGAGATAAGTAGAACCTCTTGTGATGTTTATTTTGTAGCAGTTCCTTTTTCCTTCTGGGAAGCTTCTCACAGTCATCATCTGTCGTTGATAGCCACTGCTGATGATTTCAGTTACTACTGTCCCACTTACACCCGTATTTACGAAATTGGCATCTGATGTGTAATTTATGCCTGTTTTTGGCTCAGTATAGTTGATATCTGCAGGAGCTCCACAATCTATGCTGATAAATCCTAAAACATATATAAAAATGCAGGCTACGGCTAATTAATTAACTAAATAACCAAGTTGTTAGACCCGAAAAAAATTATATAATTAATGAAGTTCATGTCTTGCTTTAAATTTATCAAACCTGATTGATCCTGAGCTTGGACAAGTAGACCGCCTAGAAAAGCAATGGAGAAAGCCATCGACATTATGTAGGATGACAGATATACGAGCGCCATTTTGAATTGTGCTTTGTTGGCGATGTAGTCAATGTGTCAACATGGAGGTAATTTTAATTATTTTTTTCCCCATATTCCATGTTTATGAAAATCTTGTTAGAATTCATTCATCCTTGCAGCCTTGTCAGAACATCCATTTGCTTACTTAGAGATTACTGTCAACGTTCCTGGGTTGTCATTCATGTATATGCAATTATGCACCTGCATCAAAATTAAAATAATACTAAATTCACTGATAAATCATCGTAAGTTCAAATAAGAATTAATCAATAAAGTATCAACCACAATGGCGGAACATTGGAAAAAATTAAAAAGAAAATGAAAAACAAATCCATCTCAGTTTTATATTTACAAAAAAAATAATTGTGAGAAATTATGTTAATTAGAATCAATAACCAATTCATGCATGATTTGTTTTTATGGTGATAAAAAAATCATGCGCAATAAAATGAAAACTATTTTTTTAAAAAAAGACAATAGTACAGTCATCATATAACAAATACCATATATTTATCCTATAATAAATTGAAAATATTAAAAATATTTATTTTAACCCTTTTTTAAATAAGAAATATTTTTTACTTAACAGATTCATTCATGTTTTTGCTTATCTTATGGTGTAATGAAATATTATTCTTTATAAGATAGTTATGAATTTGTTAATTTTCATTTAATTAATTAAAAGTTATAATATTTAAGAAAAAATTGTTTGACAATGTATTGGTTTAAATAAAGCAACATACTACACTCCGTATATAAATTAATTTTTTTTTAACCCACACGGGATGGAGTCTTAAGTCTAAATATTTAAAATTTAAGTGACATTAAAATAATACTTACATCAAGTAACTAAACAATAACAAGAATCATTTTTCATATATATTTAGAAGACTTACTTAATACTACAAATATTTAAATGAACAAATTAGTACCAAGTAAATTTTAATAATATCTTTTAATATTTAGAAGACTTATTTTGATTACATATGATTCTTATTATTATAATCACATTAGCAAATATAGAAAAAAATGAAACACGCAAGATTAATGAAAAAAATTATTCTACCTATTTTCACAAAAGATTTAATCATAATATATACTTTAAACTTACCTCAATATATTGAATTAAAATAACTATCAAACTCAACATAATATTCTTTATCATTTAAATCTTATGTAAAGAAAATCCAACATGTGAATTTAAAGAAAAATAATTCTCATCCACATTCCATTCTTATTCTTAATTTTAAACAATTTTTAATTTACATGATTCAAAAAGTAAATTTGGTCCTTACCGATTGCAGAACTAACAGCTTGGATATGTTAAGCTTAACTGATCAATTATGTTACCTGGGTTAAACTCATTGGTACTTTCTAGTTTAATAACACTAATTTGATGTTTCATATCTTCTTATTATTTTCCTTTTACTGTTAAAAAACTCCTATCAAACTGAGGCTTATATCAGTATATGACCTAGTCCATAAAAAGATCTAATTAAGGAAAGAAAGAGACCAGACTAACTATATGCAGTTTTGGGTTTTGGGCTATACTATTTAATTAGGGGAAGCATGAAGTTAAATAAGAAGACAAAAAGTCTATAATAGAAATCAAACAAGCTAGAAGACAAAAAGAGTCTAAGCTAATCTGCTTCCAAATGATATATAAATTAAAATCAAACCCATAGCTAGCAATAATTAAAATATATCCTGAACCCACGTGTTTAGAGTAAAACCCACCGTGCGGTCCTCCTTGTAGACAAGTGTTAATGTTGCGATGGATTCGGGCTCAGCTTTTTCTTGATGGCGTCTTTATTCCCAGCTCCAGATCTTCTCCTTCTTAATTTCTACATGGAGCTGAAGCCTGAAGGTGTCTAATGTTTTCTTCTCAAGAGCATTCATGCTTATATAAACCATTTGACATGCTGACTCGGTCAATACTCGATCTAACAATTTGTGCTAGCTGTGCAGGACAAACTAATATTGTGAAAATTATATGTCGTCCCAGTATGGTTTGAAACAAGTTGAAAGAAGTGTTTAATTACATTTATTGTATGATGTATGATGGTACCTTCATCTAATATTACCTCTTGAATCATTACCAAAAAAAAATAACTCTTAAAAAATACTGTCGTATTTGATTGGAAAGAAATAACGAGAATAATATATGGGGTGTTTTCAACAATTTAGTAATTAATTTACAAATAATTACTCGTCATCTTTATTATTTGTTTTTCTTAGAGAGTTACTCCTCTTTTTGAAGTATTTATTATATTTAAATGTTGAAAAATTAGTTTGGTGTTAATAAATTGAGCTGTTAGTAGTTGTTAACTAGATAAAAGGTAAGATTGTAGAGAATTTATTGCATGAACACAAATCTAACACTTTATTCTTATTTATTTAAATGTTAGACTTTTTACATTTAAAAGGTAAGATTGTAGAGAAATTCTTGGGTGAACAAAATCTTAACACTACATAATCCAGTCTAATTAAATTAGATTGGATTGAAATAAAATTTTCTTTTGATTTTTTTTTTATAAATCTCAATTAATCCGTTCACAAATAGGATGGTTCTGGTTGACTCAACAGAGCATATGCATTTAAATTTATTTATTATTTTTTAAAAATTCAATCTAATTGCTCACCCTTTTCTTGATTGTTTACTAGAGTAATTAATTAAGGATCCAAGGGCAATTTTGCATCTCAAGCAATTGATTAAAAGCTAAAAACTATTAATGCAACCGACCGGCTAATTAAATAATTAGATACATTTACTGAAATTTCAGTTGTCACTCTTCTTTCTTACCTATAAGATGTAACACAACTAATAAGCAGTTTGATTCCTGTAAACATATATAAGGGGATTCGATCCCTGACCATGTAAATATAGAATAACACAAATAAGAATTTTCTCTTAACTAATATTTCCTTAAGAAATTAGTTTCATAGTTTTCGTTTGTGGAAATACTCTGCTGTCATCAGGAAAAAAAAAATTTTGTTTTGGTATTTTATTCACTTCCATTCCTTTCAAAACATTGGATAAACATGAATTCGGTATTGCAAATATTAATCAGAGAGTCTATAATCACCAGTGCATAAGGTATCTCGTAAAAACATGTATTACAGATTTATTGGTGACTTTACGTACAGATTTTTACCTAGACTTTTTTTTTTTTTTCCATTAACGATAAACTATTATGCTCATTGATATATGTGAAATGTGTCTAACCCAAGAATTCAATGCACACCATTAAACATCAACATGTGGTCTCATAAACCACCTCCTGTACAGCCTGGTATTTAATCATAAATTCCTCAACTACTCCGTAAGAGTTTCTGCAATAATAAATACCTTGGTGATGGGACCTGACCAAGTTTACTGGTTACAAGTAATAATACAATACGTACCAAGTCTGAATATTATTATTAGGAGTTGAAAGCATAACTAATTCTTTTTTAAAACAAGTATCGATCGGCAGCTAGAAATTCATTGTAGTCAGGTTTTTTTTTTTTGTTTAATGGTATGCTATATATATTTCATGAACTGGATCATATGCTCATTCGACATGCTAGTTCTTTCAGAAATCAGTGAAATGGAAAACAAAGTGTGGAGGTACGTAGTATCTTATTTTTGACATTGGGTTCATGCATGCTTGGATTTAGCTCTTAAATTAAAATGGCTTTGGATCTAATGCATGTTTTTCTCATTCCAGATATTTTGCTACTTGTTTTAGGGCTTGTTCCGGTACCCAAAAAAATCTCACATTGATAGCCTCTCATGCTTTTGTCCTTAAAATACACTAAGGGAAGTTAAGGGAGAAGGGCATTGGCTTTGTCATACCGGAACAAGTACAAGAATCAATTGTATTTGTAGATTAAATTTAACTTAAGCAAAATAAACAGATGCTATATTTTTTAAAATATGAAATAAAGTCATTCGTCACATTACAAACTCAGCAGAAATAGTTTTATTTTATCCAAGAAAAAATGAATAAGACTGGTTTTCATTCCTCATTATTTATTTTTATTACTGTCTGCACTCCACACTACGATCACCAGTCCCAAACGCAGATTCACACATCGAGCAAGTGTAGCATTGAAACAAGTATCATTGGGAAAAAGTATGAAAACTAAAGAACTTACTGACCAACTTCTTATGCAACATCACTTCCCCTTGTGTGGCTTGGTTTCATTAACGTATATTTCCATCCTCAAACACACTTTAATAACTTGCTTATTACAACATTATTTTATTCTCTTCTCATCTTGGGTGAGCTTTTTTACCTAGAAAGGGGCATGAATTCAGTTTCCAGATTCACGCTTATTCATCTAAACATCTAGAATCAACACCATCATTATGAGTCTGTTTGGATATAAGATTAGAAGTGTTTTTGAGAGTTCTATTGAAAAAAGCTCTATATTTCTAGAAGAAAAGCTCTCAAAAATAATTGTGGCTTGTATCCAAACACCTATGTTTTGTTCTAGCAGCTTCAGTTGCTAAAGTCTCCTTTAGTTCACTCACTACGACAATCATGCTTGGCCTTTATTTAGGATTTAGAGAAACACAAGTCATTGCTATTTCTACGGCTTTCCAAGCTGAGTTAATATCAAAATTTCCTTCTAACTTTGAGTTAACAATGGCCTCGATATCCCCTGTCTCAATCAGGGATCTAACTCATCGAATTATGTAGGTGTTTTCTTGATTTACTGATATTAGTGGTTGAACATATTCAACATATATATGGTTTTTCGATGCAGTACTGTGACCTTATGTTTTCGCGGTGGATCCATCGATCAAAACTATTCAACATATTTATGGTAATAGTTTGGCCCGTACGTGCAGTAGAAGTCAGTTTACCGGTAAATGCCACACAAGAAACGTCGATGACTATTGACTAGGTTGGATTACGATTGCGGGCAAAACAAAAGAGAAAGCTAGACTAGACTATGACTATTAGCTTCGGTTTCACCATTCACACGAGTTGAAGTTGGTAGTACAGCTGTACAGGGGTCACTGACCTTGTCTTCCACCATCTAACACGGTAAGTAACTAGGTCAATACTCTAACTGATTAATTGTGCCGTGTAGTAGAAGTCGATGACTAAGCTGAGATTGTCAATTTACTTCCATAATCTCCACAATTTTTTAGAGATTATATATATGTACGTAAGTATATCAAATTATACTCATCGATATACCTTACATGAACTATTACATTTATATATATATATATATATATATATATATATATATATATAAGTATCAAATTGATTATATAACTTCTTGTTGTTAAGTTTAACAAAATTTGATATGTTCATACAATAAAGAGTTATAATACAGATAAATTCATAAAACTTCCATTTTATATAAAATTATAAGTAATTTACTCTAATCATACAGAAGTTTAGTAAAATTATACAAATTTCTCATATATTTTTAACATTTACCGCAATCTTTCCTATGAGCAAGCGTGATGTAATGTTTTTTAAGCAATTAAGAAGGTTAGTTAATATACAAGGGGTGTCAGTATGATAATATTTTTAAACTATTAAAGGGAGTTAGTATAAAGGTAAAAAAAAAAAGGGAGAGTTTGCATAATTTTTAAAAAATCTTATTAGGAGTGATTAATATAATTTACTCTAAATTATTAATAATAATAGTTAATATAATACATATACTGGTACAATTTCAGGTTGAAGAATCAAAATAATTTGAGGTTGAAGAAACAAAAAATAATTATTTTTAATAAGTTGACGACATCTAGCATGGTCAACATAACAGAGTGAACAATAATAAGATTTTTCTAGTCTAGTCTTTTATTGGACGAGACCAGGTGAATCTGAGAAACTCGCAATTTGAGATTGAAGGGTCTACCTTTCCTGACAATCCACTTGAAGATAAATTTCTGTTTTGCACAACCAGTAGTTACTATATATGTTATAGTTTCAGATGCAGTTTTATAAAGCTATAATATTAAATTGAGAAACATGACTTTACAAAGTTGAGATTCTTGAAGACTCATTTCTGCCAGAAGTACAATTCAGACAGGGCCGCATGGATCACCTTGCCATTCTCTTGTCACCCCATAAACAGACTTAATGGTTGTAATGGCATCAACTATTTGTTTTTTTAAAAGGAAATAAAGAAAAAGAATTGTAAAAAGTATTTTAGATTACGTACATTAGCATAAACCAGAGAAATGAATTTTAGATATGAGAAATCATTTTTTTTTCTTGGAATACATACCATCTCTCTGGTACGTGTCTGATTGCTGGAAGTCTACTAGTCTGTAAATTTCAATGGCATTGATGATGGGAGGTAGGGTTGAATTCTCGGTCATCTCAAATGAATATTTAATTTCTTTCCCGCTGATGGCTGACTTGCTATATAAAGTGTCGACAACCAGGTACCGTGGAGAAAAGTTTTGATATCATGGCCTTCCATTCTCAGTGATGTTGAATTGTCTTGTCTGATTCTTTGCTAACACTTGAATCTCCGTGAAATGCATGTAAACATAGAATTGCTCATTTTCATCATCTGGCTCCCAACTTATTACCAATGGCGCACTACCATTTCCCGCAATTGCGGTGCTTAAGACAATTGCTGGCAGTTTGAAATCGTTGTGGTTCTGGTCTAAAAATCAGCGGTAATAGAAGCACTTAATTTCGTCCAATTATTGGGGCGGTGAGAGAAATTTCATATACGATCATAAACATCTTCCTTATAACCTGTGAGAAAATCAAAATAAGCTAGTCCAATAGAATCAATCAATCTTTTAATGCAAAATATTTAATCCAAAAGTATGGTTTCATCACCTAATGTATCTTGTTGTGGTTGAACCCTAAATCCCACCGGTTGTAATATTCCAATATTCCAAATTGAGTGACGTATGTATCATTTTTCAAAGTCCTCAATTCTATAGCTGATATAAATGGCGTCCCATAGCCTGTGTTAACCAGACAGATTTGTACATAATCCCGTGAAGGTACATATATGATCTCACTGGATTGAGGATGGAAATCAGCGGATGCTTTATTTATGGTCACTGTAACCCACCGGTTAGCCCCGAGAAGAAGATCAAACGACTGTGGTAAGTTGTTCAAGCCATCATAATTTCCATACACATAAGTAGCCCGGATTAGATAAGTAGGAACCTCTTGAGATATTTATTTTATAGCAGTTTCTTGTTCCTTCTGGGAAGCTTCTCACATTCCACATCGGTTCTCGATAGGAACTTTTGGCATCTGAAATGTAGTTTATGCCTGTTTTTTTCTCAATATAGTGGACATCTGGAGGAGCTCCGCAATCTATGCTGATAAATCCTAATACATTTTTTTTAATGCAGGCTTCAGCTAAATTAAACTATTAAAGATATAAATTAGTGAAGTTCAAAGACAAAAAAAAATGATACAATGAAGTTGATGTTTTGCTTATTCAAACCTGATTGATCCTGAACTTGAATAAGTAGACCACCTAAAAAAAAACGAAGAAAGCCATCGACATTCTGTAGGATGACAGATATACGAGGGCCATGTTCTGACTTTGACCTGAAACACAACTGTGCTTGCTGCTTAGCTGACGTAGTCAACAACATGGAGGTAATTATAAACACTTTTTAACTCTATTGTAGTTTTTTTTTCTAAGAAAAATGACTTATATTATATCAAGATGAATGAGAGTCAATACAAGGAGGAGTATAATCAAAAACTTGTTGATCATCATAGAATCTAGATGTTCTTGCTAGGGAATGAGTAACTTGATTGACTTGTCTACTTACAAACTGAAATTAACAGTTTTGAAAATTTGAAAACTTAGAAACACAGTTCTTGAGGATATATATCTCCAACTTCATTGTTCTGGAATTTCCTGGCCTTGATGGTATCCACAAGTTGTTCGCAATCAGTTTCTACTTTCTAGGATAACTTTTGTGAAGTTTCTGTCCAACAAATTTAATTTTATTGTTTCTTGGTCCCTTTTCATGTGTTAAAAGAAATTGTAAAAGATTTTTTTACGATATTATCTAATTAAAAATTGAAATTATTTTTCGTTACAATTACTTTAAAAACCATAAATACGGTTGGACAAAAATCATTGTTGCGAGAGATTCGGACAAAAATGAAGCCCACAACAAAACATATCTTCAACTCAACCCATATTTACATAGTAAGAGTAAACTCACCTTACGTGTCCGTGTGGTCGTCCTTGTAGAAAGACAGAGGTCTTGTTGCGAGAGATTCTATCAGGCTCAGTCTTTGTTTCCCGAGGGTAGCAGTACTACTGTGACATTATATATATCTTCAATATTCAAGCTAGCTCAAAAACTGGCAACAACAGTTTGTCCCGTACGTGTAGTAGAATCCATCAATGTGGAATATGCTGTACCACCAATAAATGCCATATGATATGTGCTTAGTACATGATATTTTCAAGCTCAATTAGGTCATTAAACGCATCAAAATTCATGATAAAAGCTTCCAATTGGTGTGAATGTGACAAATTTACCTCAATGATATATTTTTTGTCAAATTGAAGTGATTAGCAGGTGATTTTAATTAAAAGAGATGCAGAGAAGAAGTAAAGAAGATCTGGCACGGCCCGCGCCACCTCTCGCGCGATCAGCGCCATCTGGGAACAAGTGGCGCCATCCGCGTGAAATTCCGCGCTATCAGCGCGGTTACTACTCTAGAAATGACATCTCCACGGATTTTTGGCGCGATCCGCGCCATCAGCGCTATAATCACCAATTGGTGCTATCCGCATGAAGACCCACGCGATTTGCGTGGCTGCTGCTTTGGAAAATGCAGTTCCTCTGGTTTTTGGCGCGATCCGTTCCAAAGCTAGCGCCAGTCGCGCGGGACCAAAAAAGGAACTGCTGATTGAAGCTGGCGCGATCAGCGTCGTGACCCGCGCGATCAGCGCCACAGTTGAAATATCCTCGCTATCAGCGCCACATCTCGCGCAATCCGTGCCAGACCTCGATTCTGCAGTTTTATAAAGCTGTCAAGGGTTAAACTTGGGTTTTCACTTTCCCAAGTATAAATAGCAGCGCCCACTTCTAGTTTAGGGACTTTTGGGAAACGAAAATCACCAAAGGAAGAGAAAAGAGAGCATGGGAGTTGATTCTAGGGCTTGGGTGTGAGTGAAAGTGGGTTCTTCCCTCTTCTTCTCCTCTCCTTGCTTGCATATCAGCAGAGCATGTTTCTTTTTGTTGTGCCAAGGCCATCCATGACTAGGTTTGACTAGTTTTATTCTATAGTTAGGGCCAAACACTCAATGTAATCTTCATTTGGATTGGATTGAATGCTATTATTCATTTATGCCAAGTTATCTCACTTTACTCTGCTTTAATATATGTTTATATCTTGCTAGAACTGATCAAGCTTGTTAGGTACTGAAAGCTAGTGTTTGCAATAGGAATATTGAGATTCTATGCTTGAACTTATGTAAAGTGACAAGCTTTACATTGTCTAGGGATAGAGATGTATGCTTGCAATTCTTTTTAATGCATCAATTAATGCTTAACCTAATAAATGCTACTAAGGAATTAGGGTATTTAAGTAGGCTAAAGGGTTAATGTCACTAAGGGATTAGGGCTTAACTAGTATTGAATGAGGATGCATGAATTGAGCAACTGGTATAGAAGAATGTAGTAAACAATCCATGTAAGAATGTTGGGAGCATTGAGTGTGGGTCGCCCTAGCTACATTAGCTCACGTATTGATACAATCTTAATCACTTGTTTATAATACTTTATGTTAATAGTTAACTTTAATTTACTTCGTACACACACACAACAACATTTTATCAAAATTATTTGTCTCTAACTTATCGATATGATTTATAATTTAATTGGTCAGCAATTTTCGTGGGAACGATAACTTTTCTTATCACTTTATTACTTGTACGATCGGTATACTTGCCGAAGCCGCAACACCATACAACAAAAAGACGATGAATATTGACTAGTTGAGACTCCTATGATTCCGGGACAAAACAAATTAAAGAAATAATATCTTGCCACTTAGTAGAGCAAATTACGTTGAAAGTTCTTATAATTTCTTTAAATCATTTTTTTCTTATTGTCTTCCCCTAGAATAACCCTGTCCAATTGTTTGAAATACCTCTTGTTACTCAAGAAACTTATGTGTATGTCTCACAGTAAGTTGCTATAAAGATAAAAAGGACATAGGTATATATGGAATTTTAAAAAAAAATTACGAGAAGGAAGAATGAGTGTAATTTTTTAATATTATTATTATAAAATCATTCAGATTTTATAAAAAAAAATTACTAAAATATTATATTATTTTATATATAAAATGAAAATTTGGAAGCTTTAAATAATAGAAAATCGATTAACGAGCCATATTTTTAAATAGAAATAATTAATTGACTTAAAAAATAAAAACTACAATTTCACATAATTTTAAATGAAGATCCAGATTAAAAGTAAAAGTAAAGTTATATAACATATTATATGAAAAGTTTTTTAAATATAACTATATTTTAACATATTAATATTAAAATATATAAGAATATATTATTATTATTATTATCTGTATGTATTATAATTAAATGTATTTTACTTTCTTATTGATTTTTCTTCTCAGCTTTATTTTTTATTCATTTTTTAGCAATTTAAACAATTTTTTTTGTTGCCTGCTTTCTCACCGCAGGAAACGCATCGTCTCAAGTGGCCTTGACTTGGAACTGGACGCGCAAGAAACTGTTGCAACTTGCAACTTGATCATTCAAAGGTATTTCTAGATATATACATTTCCACAACATGATGGTCTGCTTCTGCCCAAGGGTTTTTTTTATAGATAATTTCTTATCTAATTTTTGTTTTTATATATATGTAAACATTTTTTATCTATTAATTTGCTTTGGAGTTATCTAGTGAAGTTCTATTAGAATACGATCGGAAAATATTAAATATATCTTATTCTTATTATAATTTTAAATTACTTAAGTCTTAGATGACTTTGTAAGCTTGATAACATAAATAAATAAATATAAAAATATTATACTTTTTATTTCTTAATTTATGTTTCTTAGTCTAAAATCATGACATCTGTGTGCATGTCTCATGTTACAGCTTTTTACATATAAAACGATAGGTAAAACTTTTTTTTTTATTTAAAGAATGATAGGTAAAACTTAAATACACGATATCATGAATGCTTTGATATTATTTTCTAACTTATTTTTTAAGAGATTTTCTAACAAAAAATAAATTTTCGCTTTATATAATAACTTGTGATGACTTTTAATGTCGTACTATTCTTTCTTTAAAAAATACTAGTGAAATTCTAAATTTAGAGTGTGTGTGTGTGACACTGCAAAATTGATATTTAAGGTTGTCCACGTATTTTAGCGCCATAAATTTGATGGAGTCATATATTGGTTAAACTTGGTGCAAAGCCTAAGTTCGGGGTGCAACTTAAAATATATACCATGGTAATCATTTGTATAGTCTAGTGTCAAATCACTCGGTATAATTATCATGAATCTCTCATCTCTAAATTTTGATTGTAAAAATGTTGTGTTCCTTTAATTAATGTTATTACTATTAGTATTTTTTGCATGTCAAAATATATATAAATGTTATTTACTCTTTGTTTATGTTTCTTGTTAATATTATGTTATAGACTTTATATTTTCATATTGTTTATTTAAACCCATTAGGTTTTTAGTCTAAACAACAATGTACCCTCTCTGTCCATAGGACCACTTACTATCTTAGACTATATATTTGGATATGGAGAAACGTTTATTTTTTTATATAATGATTCTAAGATGGTTCTAAGACATAACTGTCTTAGAATATGCAATTTTTTTTCCAACACCTTTTAAGACAGTTAAGTGAAAACCGTCTTAAAATAATCACATTCTAAGACGATCATACCTAAGAACCGTTTTAGAATGTGTGTTTTTTTTTTTATTTTTTCAACACTTTTTAAGATGGTCATACTAAGAATCGTCTTAGAATACGTAATTTTTTATTTTTTTCAACATCTTTCAAGACAGTTTAATAATCGTCTTTGAAAGTTTTACTTTTAAAGACACTTGATACAAAGACGATTGAAAAACAAATTACTACAACTTGATCCTTCAAAGTTATTTCTTATTTACTATTTTGCTAGTTATTTCCTAAGCCTAAAATTAATCATGGCCTTTTATATGAATTTAATTAGAATATGCTAACAAGATAGTAATATTTGTTTACCAATATTGATTCAGTTGATAAAGAATGTATTCATGTCCCACAAGGAGTAGTGTTGGTGAGTAATTGACGAATTTGTTTATATTTTAAAAAATTAATTTTAAAATATATATTTTTATATAAGTATTTTTTTAGAAACATATAAGATTTGTTTCTTAAAATAAATAGAAATTATTTTTTTAAGCAGAAACAATATAGATAAATACACTAAAAATTAGAAAATTACATATTTTATTAAAATAAACACTTATTTCAAAAAATAAAATAAACAAAATGATCCAATATATTGGGGACTAACTCGCCTAAAATTTTACTTTAGCAAAAAAAAGCAATATTTTTTAACATGTTTATTGCCTAAAATTTATTAAAAATTACAAATTTTAATGGATTTCATTTCACATTTGATGACTTTTCCTCCTAATTTAGAAATAGAACTCATTAAAAA
>PYAF01004180.1:665950-680887 GCA_007407185.1 Glycine tomentella | reverse complement strand
TATTTTATAATTAATTTTTTATCTTTTAAAAAATTTAATTTATTCCTTTATATTTTGAACCACTTTAAAAACAAAGGTTTATTTAAAAAAAATATATATATATATATATAAGGGATCAAACTGAATAAAATAAAAAAATAGATAGATTATCAAAAGTGTAATTTAGTCTATAAAGTATTATATAAAATATTATGTACGGTAAGATGGTTTATTTTTATAATAATTATTTTGAAATTTATACATAAATAATTTTTAATTAGTTAATTATGTAAAATTATAAAAGAAAAAAAAATTGTTTTATACATACGTGAAAGAATGATATCATATATGATATATCTGCAATTGACTATTAATCAAGTATCTATCTTCTTCATCCCTTCTTGACTGTTTACTAGTATCATCCAATGGCAATTTTCCATCGCGTTCAATTCATTAAAAGCTGAAAACTACAAACGCAACAAGTCGGCAGAAACTCTCAATTTTAACTCATTTTTCTCATTTCTTTAACTACCGTTCCTATCCTATCAAAAACTCTGGTTAAAACAAGAAGTCCGTATGGCAGGTATTGATCATAGGGGTGTCTATAGTACCCATTGCACAACGTATCTCGTAAAAACACGTATTACTGATTTATTAGTAGTGACTATTCAGAATTTCACTAAGACTTCTATTTCCCCATTAACGAGTAACTTGTGCTCATATTGATCTGTGAAATTTGTCTGGTTGAATTCAATGCACTTCTAAGTTTAAACATCAGCACACAGTCTGGTACAATTATAAATTCCCCAACCACTCCTTACGACTTTCTACAATAAATTCCTTATCCTTTTCTTCTAACACAAAATATCTGCTTATAGGCTATAGCAAATAGTGGTCATCTCTTTCTGAAATTTCATGGATGGAAAATGGAGATGCCATTGGGCTTGGAGCTGCACCTTGTGGTGTGTCCTTTCATATACCATTTCAGAAATTTCTGGAAAGTCCATAGTTATGGCCACAGAGAAGAACTCTATGCATCACAAACAAGGAAGAAGGAAACTAGATGATGTAACTGGTGAGGATATTTTCTCCTACTGCTCTGAGCTTGCATCAAAATTCTCAGATAATTTATATGCAATTAAATACTAAATGAAAAAAAAAAAAAACTTTAACAGGTTAAAGAAAAGTACTAAAATCTTTATTATTATTATTTAAATTCTTCTGATGTCAGCCTGTGTTAATTCTAGGTTCTATTTGCATTGACTGTGGGATAGCAGAAGGCCTTGACTATACTGATGACAAAACTCAGATTCATTACACTTCAGATGCACAGTTCATTGGCACTGGAACAAGCAAAAACATATCCTTCAATTTCCTTTCTGACACACCACAAAGAACTTTCACAACTGTAAGAAGCTTCCCTGAGGGGAAAAAGAATTGCTACATGCTACGACATCCAGAAGGCAGAAATACTATTTACTTGATAAGAGCTTCTTTCATGTATGGGAACTATGATGAATTGAATAAGCTGCCACAATTTGATCTCTATATTGGGGTTAATTTATGGGACTCTGTGATGTTTGACAATACCACTCATGTGGTAATCAAGGAGATTTTACATGTGCCATCCTTGGATGAATTATATGTTTGTTTATTGAACACTGATAAGGGAACTCCTTTTATATCAGCACTGGAGGTGAGGCACTTTGATCATTCCAGTTACAGAACAAACTCTGAACTCTTATCCCTGTATAGACGTTTTGACATTGGCTCAAAAACCAATGAAACAGTGAGGTGAGTTAGTTACTTATCAGCAAAGCCTGTCAGAACTTATTAATTTGTTGTTACATATGTAAGCATTTTCATTTGTCTAGATAAGAATGGAATTTAGCTTCATTTGTTTTGGTTTTTATGTTGTTTGATAACATATAGGTATGACAAAGATGTTTACGATCGAATGTGGTATCCTTACAACTTACCTAATTCTACACCAGTCAACACTTCCTTCACCGTCGACTCCTTGAACCATACTGCATATCACCTGCCATCAGCAGTAATGAAAACTGCTGGGAGGCCGACAAATGAAAATGATTCCCTGGAATTTGAATTTGACACTGGACAACCTACTTCAGAGTCTTATGTTTACATGCACTTTGCTGAAATTGAAGGGCTTAAGGAAAACGAAAGCAGGGCATTCGACATTACACTGAATGGAAAACTATGGGCTGAATATGTAACTCCCACGTATTTGCACTCAACTACAATAGAGAGTAATCAGCCCATTAGGGGAAGTAAGCTCAAGTTCTCTATGCACAAGAAACCAAATTCTACCCATCCTCCCATTCTAAATGCAATGGAGATTTACATTGTTAAAGAATTCTTGCATTCACCTACAAACCAAGATGATGGTTAGTTGTTTCTTGCCCACTCTTTGCATTTTGCTTCTTTCTTTTTTTTGTTCTTTAAATAACTGTCACCAAGTTTAAAAAATATAAATCATTCATGTGCCTTCACTAAACCCCTTAAACTTTTACTGTCATTAATCCATAGCATTGGTATCATAGCCCTCACCAAATGATCTAGAGTACAATCATTGTCATTGTCATTCTTTTAAGTAAAAAGTTGAATTTAATTGCTAGATGTGTGAGAATTGATCGCACATCATGCCCAAAAGGTTCTTGTATTAAGGAATATTTGTTCAAAGTTTTGGAAAAGTCAGTTAAAAAAAAAAAAGACAGAGACATTATATGCTTGTGAAAATTGTAGTTAAGGCTATCATGGACATCAAATCACATTACATGTTGACATCGACGGTGGGTAAATCCTGGCAAGGAGATCCTTGCGCACCATCGAAATACTCTTGGAATGGACTCAACTGCAGCAATAATGGATATAATTCACCCACAATAACAGCATTGTAAGTTTTATTTTCCAAAATTCAAATCTGCATTCATTAAATAAAGGCAGACCAACACTTGACCGACATAATTGAACTGCATGCAGAAATCTGGCCTCCAGTGGATTAAGTGGCACAATAATTGCATCATTTTTGGAGCTCAAATTCTTAGAATCCTTGTGAGTATTAATTTTGCAACAGCATGACTAAATTCTAATCCTTCCAAAAAAGAGGGGATGAAAAACAGAATATTTTTTCCCTAAAGATTATACTTAACATTTAACATGGATCCCTTAACCAACAATTATTAGTCTAGAATAATTTTAATTTAACAAAAAAACAATGCCTTGTTTTTCAGGGATTTATCAAACAATATCTTAAAAGGACCTATACCTGATTTTTCACAACTGCAACACTTAAAGGCTCTGTAAGTTATTGAGATTTCAGTATCTGATATTCGTCAGTGGAAATAAAATATGCCATCTGATATGTGCTATCTTTTGCAGCAATTTATCAGGGAACAGACTCTCAGGTGAAATTCCTTCACTTCTCAAAGAAAGATCAAATAATGGTTCACTTTCATTGAGGTTTGTTTTCGTTTGAACCATGGTGTTAATAAGTTACTCACTGACCTAAGCTTCACTGCTGGGAACCTACTTTTTCTTGTAACTTCTTTGTTTTGCTTTCCTTGATATGACCATAGTGTGGATGGAAATCCGGATCTATGCCTGGTGGGTCCATGTGAAGAGGACAAAAAGAATATTGCCCCACTTGTTGCAGGCATTCTTTCAGCAGTAGTCTTTTTCATTGTATTGGGTATTGTACTGAATATCATTTGGAGAAAGAGATGCAACAGAAAACCAGGTCTGATAATAGATATACTTGACTTACTTTTAAACTAAATTTAGGGTCTCATAGTCATTGACTTCAATATCCAATGAACTGAACTCATTTTATACATAAAAGACCAAACTAACATTTTTCAATTCAAATGATTAAGAAATAGTGTAACTAATAAAAATGGAAGAAAAAAAAGTCACATATATGTGAATTACAATATACAATGAATTGACATGACTTTCTGAAAATCATTAATTTTGATTACTTTGTTTAGCATCAAAGCAAGCCGTGAGATCAAATGAAGAGGTTGTGCTGAAGACAAACAATACACAGTTCACGTACTCTCAGATATTGACTATTACCGATAACTTCAACAAAATGATCGGGAAGGGAGGTTGTGGAATTGTTTATCTTGGTTCCTTACAGGATGGCACACAAGTTGCTGTCAAAATGCTCTTGCCAAAATGTCCTCAAGGATCTCAGCAGTTTCAGACTGAGGCATGCTTCTCGCCATAGAAATTTAAGATGGTATGTTTTGAATTTAAAGAAATATTCTAGCTAAAATACATCGCACTTATTTGCAGGCTCAACTCTTAATGCGTGTGCATCACAAGAACTTAGCTTCCTTTCTCGGATACTGTAATGAAGTTGGACACACAGGCATCATCTATGAATACATGGCTTATGGGAACTTGGAAGAGTATCTTTCAGGTATATTCCTTCGTTATCCCGTATTCATTTTATGCTTGCATAGTTACTTGATTAAGGACTATATATTCAAGTCAAGTAGAAATCATAGTCTATTTTGTGTTTGAGTAGATGCAAGCAGAGAAGCATTGAGTTGGAGACACAGGATTCAGATAGCAGTTGATGCTGCTCAAGGTTAGCAGTGACACCGACTGTGTTAATTACTTAGTATATTCCTCACTTTTCTGTGACTAAAAAGGGTACTCAATTACTGCATTGGAACCTATATGTTTAGGTATCGAGTACTTGCATCACGGCTGCAAGCCGCCAATAATTCATAGAGACATTAAGACTGCAAACATTTTGCTGAATGAGAAAATGCAAGCAAAAGTAGCTGATTTTGGTTTCTCAAAACTTTTCTCAGCTGAAAATGAAAGTCATGTATCAACTGTAGTTATTGGCACATTTGGATATGTTGATCCAGAGTAAGTTTTGTCGCGCAAATATGAGGATGCTTCGTTTATTTACAAGAAGGATTTAAGTTGAACATATCTTTTTCAACATATTTATGCTTATTAAAGTCATGATACCGATGAGTTCCCTTTTACAGATACTACACATCCAGCAGGCTGACCGACAAAAGCGACGTTTATAGTTTTGGCATTGTGCTTTTGGAGCTAATTACTGGGCAGCCAGCAATAATAAAAGGTCATCAGAACACTCACATTGCGAAATGGGTTGACAACTTTCTTGTAAGAGGAGATATACAACAAATTGTTGATCCAAGGCTGCGGGGAGATTTTGACTTTGGTTCTATGTGGAAGGCCTTGGAGGCAGCAATAGCTTGTGTGCCTTCAATATCTATCCAAAGGCCATCAATGAGTTACATTGTCTCTGAACTGAAAGAGTCCTTAGAAATGGAAGCAGCTCGTGAAAAAGAAGGCATCAACTCGATTGAAATGAATGTTGTTGATCTTGAAGCATTGTGTGGCCCGGATGCAAGATAGTGATCATGAATGTGCTTTCTACTTTCTTTTTTTGTTTTATTTCATTTTCATTTTTTTGTCACCTTTGCACACCCTTCTCAAAAAAAAAAAAAAAAATTCTAATTTGTTGTCAACCTCCAACTATATATAGTTTTGTGGATTTACAATTACCAAGTAAAAGGCATATATACTGCTTAGAAAGAGTGACAAATCTATGTAATATCTATAGTGTATAAAAGAGTGTGAAATATATAACAAAAAATGGAAGTACCATCGACCTAGTGAAAGATTATTAATTGGATGTCAAATAAGAAGTTTCAGATATTTACGGTTAAAAAAAGTGTGAAATATGTAACAAAAATAGACAGTGATATAATTTTTTTATATTAGTTGTGGATCAAAATTAAATCCGGAATTGAAAAACGTCCAACTTAAATTATCCTGGTTTTTTTTATTAAAAATATTGAAGTTACCGCTAACTCATCAATGCGAATAAGTCCAATGCATGCAGCTCTCTCGTGACCAAGATTATTATGCTGCCTCCTAAGCACAAATTTTCAACAACTTTCCTCACCGGCCACCAGTCCACCACCGGAGTAAATAAAAGAAACAACGTTAACAGACACGAGACGACAATGAGTGACTAGAAAGCAAAATCACGTGTAAGGTTAAAACGAATGGTCTCGGTCTCAGATAAAGGGTCTCCACGTGTTCTCATTTAATAGCCATGCCAAACTTCAGTCCTCCTTCATCAATAGATCAGTAAAAAGGGTTGCTATATTAGTTCGACATTTCAACTTATAAATATAATACATACCCCACAGAAAGCCTCAACAAGCTTATTGTTAATTAGTCATACAAAGATGAATATCAATAGCACAGAAGCACTTCTTGTGCTTTTTGCATTTGTCTTCTTGGCATGGGGCAATGCACAAAATACCCTTGTGCCAGCAATCATAACATTTGGTGACTCAGCTGTGGATGTTGGGAACAATGATTATCTGCCTACCCTTTTCAAGGCTAACTACCCTCCTTATGGAAGGGACTTTATCAACCATCAACCCACAGGGAGGTTCTGCAATGGGAAACTAGCTACTGATATTACTGGTGAGGAAATATCATCAAAATTGCAACTTACTTAGCTTGGATAAAAATAGTGCACATATATTATTTTCATTCTTGTTGAAATAATTTTTCCTTTTGCAGCTGAAACACTGGGTTTTAAGAGTTATGCACCTGCATATCTTAGCCCTCAGGCATCAGGGAAGAATCTTCTTGTTGGAGCAAACTTTGCTTCAGCTGCCTCTGGTTATGATGAAAAGGCTGCTATTCTGAATGTAAGTTTGGAATAAACAGTCCATGCGCGTGAACACACATGCAAACTCATATCTTGGAAAACTAATGATTATTTTAACTGTGTTTTTTTGCAGCATGCGATTCCATTGTCCCAACAGTTAAAATATTACAAGGAATACCAAGGCAAGCTGGCCAAGGTAGTTGGCAGTAAAAAAGCAGCATTGATTATTAAGAATGCACTCTACATATTGAGTGCTGGCAGCAGTGACTTTGTGCAAAACTATTACGTCAATCCTTTGATCAACAAAGCCTTCACTCCTGATCAGTATTCTGCATACCTTGTTGGTTCATTTTCAAGCTTTGTTAAGGTATTTTGTCACTGTTACTCTGCCAACTATTGCTATTAATTGGTATAATAAGTCATAGCTCATAAGCATTACAAATTAATCAATATTAGAATACCATAAACTTACCAAAAGATAAAAGACCTTTAAAAGGTGGTTTGTTTTGAACATAGGACTTGTATAAATTGGGAGCCAGGAAAGTTGGAGTGACTTCACTCCCACCTCTGGGTTGCCTACCGGCTGCAAGAACTTTATTTGGTTTCCATGAGAAAGGTTGTGTCTCGAGGATCAACAATGACACCCAAGGATTTAACAAGAAAATCAAGTCAGCTGCAGCAAATCTCCAAAAGCAACTTCCTGGTCTTAAGATTGTAGTCTTTGATATTTTCAAACCTCTCTATGACCTTGTTCAGTCCCCTTCAAAATTTGGTAAGCAATAATTTGGCTAGAATATAATGACATATATATGGCTTTCATCTCTTGGTGTAAAAGGATGCTATTTATTCTTCTAAACTGTCTTGTGATATATTCAATCAATAGGTTTTGCGGAGGCAAGGAAAGGTTGCTGTGGTACTGGGATAGTGGAGACAACATCTTTATTGTGCAATCCAAAATCACTAGGAACTTGTTCTAATGCAACCCAATATGTGTTTTGGGACAGTGTCCATCCTTCACAAGCTGCTAACCAAGTTTTAGCCGATGCTTTGATCGTACAAGGCATAGCCCTTATCACTTAAGGGCTCATGAGGCCATAAACGTACGTTCTAGCTGTGTACCACTATTCATCATGGAAATGATGCACGCACCAGTTTGTTATTTCTCCAGTCTGCAGAAGCCTGTATTGTAGTATTTAATAAAATATTAAGAAATTTCACTTTAACTCGTTTCGGAGTACACTGGTTATATTAATTTGTGTTTTTTTTTAATCCTTCTTCAAGAATTTGGTCATGGTCATCATGAAATACAATTCTTGCTGTTATGCTTTCCATTTTACATTCATAAGCACATCTGCACATCTGTTGCGTACTCGGCAAGTGCATCGGTCGCTCAAGTAATAGAGTGATAAATAAGTGTATCGTTCCCAACGAGGATTGTTTGACCAAGTAAATTATAAACCTAATCGATAAGTTGGATAATAAAAAGAATGAATGTGATTTGGTTGTTGTTGTGTGTGTATGAAATAAACTAAAAGCTAAGTGTAAGCATAGACTAATAACAACGAGTAAATAGGGTAATAATGATATGTAAAGGTATGTAGCTAGGACACCCACACTTAATGCTCCTTCCAATGAGAATGTATTGTTTACTACACTCACTTATCTAAACTATTCAGCTAATGTGTTTTCAGAAATTAACTAAGCCTTGATTCCTCATGCACTTAGTTCTTTAACTCACACTCCAACCCTAATTCCTTAGTAATTTTCAGTAAGTTAAGCATTAAGCCAACACATAAATGAATCAAGCCACAACCACCCATCCCTATTCCTAGGTGATGTTAGCAAGTTACTACACTTAGTTCCAAACCAAAGCCCCAATATGTCTATTGTGAACCCTAGTTCTAAACTCTCACAAAGAATGGCCAAATCCAAGAAAGAGATGAAAGAATTAAAACAAGTGCAGTAAAATAGCTTTTGATAAATGAATCATAGCATTCAATACATCCCAATGAAATTTACATCAAGTGCTTTAGCCCTAACTACAATAAAAGCTTAGCCAAACCTCATAATGAATGGCTGAGATACAAAAAGAGGCATACCCAGCTGAAGCAAGGAAGAAGAAGATGGAGATGCAACTCCACTTGTGCCTTCAACTTCCCCAAAAACCCTAGCTAAGGAACCCAAGCTCTAAAACCCTAAGTTTGTGTTTTTCTCCCTCCAAAACGTGCATTGAATGTTGGTTGGTGGAGTATTTAAAGCCCTTCCCCTGAAATGTCTGTTCTGCCCTCGATTTTCAACTTCTGCGACCTGTGGCGCTCTTGGCGCCAGACTGGTGCCCTTGGCGCCAACTTCCAGAAGTTGCGGCTGGCAGGAGATGCTTCTGGTGCTCTTCGCGCAGGAAATGGCGCTGACGGCGCTGGATTCCAGAGACCCTGGCGCTCCT
Organism: Glycine tomentella; assembly: GCA_007407185.1. Lineage (NCBI taxonomy): Eukaryota > Viridiplantae > Streptophyta > Magnoliopsida > Fabales > Fabaceae > Glycine > Glycine tomentella. The sequence continues at coordinate 671,759 of PYAF01004180.1, read as the reverse complement.
GGCGCCAGAAATGGCGCCCTAAGCGCCAGATATCAGTGACTGTGGCGCTGGAGTCGCGGACTTGGCGCTCTTGGCGCCAACTTGCAGAGGCTATGGCACCCTTGGCGCCAAATTGGCGCTCTTGGTGCCAACTTCCAGTGGTGATGGCGCTCTTGACGCCGCTCCTGGCACTGGTGGTGCCAAAGTCTTCTTCATGCTTGGCCCTTTTTCCTCTGATTTCAGCCCATTCTTGGTACTTTTGGTCAATTCCTGACAATTTCAACATGATAGCTCAAATTACACACAAATAGGGCAATAATGAATGCTTAATGCTCAATTCTTGGTTTAAAAGCTTGAAAAATCCCTATATGCTAGGCGCATATCAACATGCCTGTGGAATCACCTAAAAGAAGAGAATATAATGCATTACAAATCAGAAGAACAGAATAGACATAAACACTAAAATGAGAATTTAATATTTTCTTACTACAATGATATCATCGATTGTCTAGGAATTGACGTCAACATATATAGGCTATTAATCCTAACAATTAGTTGTGATGTTATTCAAAGCTAAGTGCACATTAGGTAAATATTAAAAATTTGTGAGCAATGATATATTATACCAAAACAGAGACATGAAAATCATAACAAATGATGTGGCTCATGATTCTCTCATTGCAAATTCACCTAATTTTAAAACGTGTTAGCTGGTTAATCATGTCACCCATATAAGGCCTGACATTGTACCACGTCCCACTTCCTAAACCAATTGTGAAAAAAAAATTGTAACAAATATCATTTTCCAAGTTAAAAAATGTTTTACAGTGGTAATATGAACTAAGATAATATTGAAGTATGCCAATGATTGAAAATGCATTCTTATTTGAGGTATGCCTATGACTGAAAATGCATTCTTATTTAATACACGGTTGGTGTATGAACTAGACCTAACGGCTAATTTACATTCTACTGTACCACCTATATTTCTAATGCATGATATTCACAGTTCAAAAGGGTAAAATCTTTGCATATTGATAATAAGTTACAATAAACTAACTACATGATGCTGATCTTATACGTCTTTGATGTGTAGCACTCACGCTAGAATCTTTTAAAGCTTCTGCATATTTCTCCAAATTATTTTTTTCTAAGCCTAAGGAATCTGAGAAGGAACCTTTTGTACGTGCACTGAATTTATTTGAGCTTCCCACGACACTGCTATCTGAATTTCTCCTATCACCTTCCTTCACACTCGTCAAACTAGAGACATCAAGGGAAGTTCTAGAGGTGGCAATGGGAGTTGCAAACTCACTCCTAAGACCAGTCAGTTCCGGTTGATGTGCTCAAACGAGGAGGATTGCTATCTTGATATCCAGATTTTTCTTGTGATGAAACATGACTATGGTGATGACTACTACCTTTACCTTGTATCAATTACCTGAGCTTGCCAAAAGTTTGGTCCGGTTTGTGTTAGTTCTGGCAGCAGATGAATTATCAACAGAAGAAAAATCATCACATTCTCCGAAGTCAGTGATAGAAGAAGCCTGTGAGGAGGACCATTGGTCTATATCAAAGTCCACAATGTTCCATGGTCCATCAGCATTTGCATATTCAAGTATAAGCTGCTTGGCTTTCTTCTCAGACGTAGGGCTTAAGCTTTTGCTTAAGTCCTTTGCAACTGTTTTACCTGGTGGGGCTTGATAATTTCTGAGTTCATATCGTAAGCAAGCATTCATCCACCGCATATATACTAATTCTTCAAGATCTGAACATCGATCAGACTGTAGTTGCTCAATTTCTTTCATCAAGCACACTTTTTCTTGTTTAAGACACTCACTTTCTTGCTTCACTGCATCTGCCTGCATCCCAAAAGCAAAGGGTAAAAATTATTGTCTAACAAGCAGTGGCTAAACTAAAGGAAAAGAGTAGGTGCCTATATCTCCCTACCGTTGGGTCTTCCAGAAAAGCATTTGCAAGGATCTGGGTAGAATCCAATCTTCGAGCTAAGTCAGAATTTTCTATCTGCAATCTTAAATTAGATTTCCTCAACTCTTCTGCTTCAGACTCAAGATCCTTTTGCTTTTGCATCGTTATTTGAATATCTGGATCACAAGCAACATCTTTACATTCTTGGTCTTGCAACCTGGAAACTTTCTGCTTAAGAGTTATGATCTGCTCCCTATTATGTTCAGCTTCGCTCCTAATTTTCTTATTGAGCAATTTGACTTGCGCTTTTGCAGTGTCAAGCTCAGCCAGCACTTTTGCATGACCAGCAACCTGTTCCTTCAATCTCCAATTCTCAGACTGTAAGGTCTTAACCTTTAGATTGAAGATCTTTACCTCCACGGTACTTGCTTTCAATCTATTTTGGAGCTCTATCACTGTTGTTTCTTGCTCTCTAAGAGCACAGTACTCGAGCAGTTGAACCTCAAGACTTTGTTCCCTGCCTTGAAGCATTCTAATCATGCTCCTGAGTTGACTTATCTCTTGCTCGTAGTCTTCCTTCTCAGGACCAGCATATGTTATAGACCCTACTTTTAACCATGGTGCTTCCATATCTTCTTTAAAAGAATTTCTGACAACGGTAGCTCCAAAGTCTACGTCCTTAACAAGATCATTAAATTCAGGTAGGAGGAACTCATCTTTATCTCCATTTTGTGTACTGTCAGGAGAGAGAGCAATACGAGATTTGTCACTTATCACCCATGCTTCTTCCTGTAATAAAAGGAAATTTAATAACCCTATCTTATTACCAGTTGGAAAAGGCATGTTTTTTGTGACAGTAGTTTAATTTTAAATTTTGTGACAAGTATTTTGTTTCTTTTTAAATTCCGTCAAGTTGTGTTTTAGTTTTTTTTTCAGTTGTGTTTTAGTTTAAGAAAATAAATAAATGGGTTGGATTATCACTTGGATAGTAAAAAATAAAACTAAATGCATTTATGAGACAAAATAAATAAATAATATGTAATGGTGTTACGCATTTAAGATATGTAAAAATTAGAAAGAAAAAAAAAAAAAAAAAGAGATATTGGATCGGAGAAATTGGATACTTAAAATGAAATGAGTAAAAAGTACCAATTTTTAACCCAACAGAAACTGAAGTTTTTTTTAGGTAAAAAAACTGATCCAAGATAATTTATGTACACCCGGACTAGTAGATCCTCAAAAGAGAAAAAGAAAAAAAAAATTGTGTAATAAATAATGATATAGAAAAATAGGAAAAATAAATAAAAAAGTGTTCGCACTATATGAAATGTCCATACATATTACATTTTTTTAGAGTCCATAGATGATACATATTACATTGTTACTATGAAATGAATTCTTATATGAAGTTCGGCCCGACGCTAGCTTTGTTTAACGCTATTCTTAGTGTGGTGCTCAGGGCGAATGCGTAGTCATTAACGAATGTTTCACAAAAAAAAATGAAATGAATTCTTATTCAATTTTGTGAGAGACAGAAATATCGTGAGATAAAATTAGTTAAAAATTCAAAAATTAGTTAGTAGTTAAAAATTGAAAATTAAAAATTAGATTATTAAATTATAAATGTTGGATAAAATTAGTTATTATAAAATAATTAAAAAATAAAAAATGATATAAAAATAATAAAATTATGATTTATTTAAAAAGTATATTTAAAAAATTTAATAAAAATATTAAGAATAAAAATAAAAAATATAAAAATTATTAAATAATGTTTCAAAAAATATTATTTAAAATAGTGTTTAAAAAAAGATAAAAAATTATTAAAAAAACTGAAAAAATTATCAAACAATTAAAGGAAATTTTTAATTAATAAAAAAAATGAAAATGAACTAAGATAAATTACCAGATACAATTTGAATTTTCCGGGGAGAGGTGGTATTTTGGCGCGGATGTTATACGCTTCTATCGAACATGATTCAGACAAGACAAGCAATCCTCTTACTAATAAAACACTCTGCCCGCTTCTCGCATAAACCCCAGAAACAAACGAGGGTTTATGCAAAAGCAAAAATAACAACGTTCTCTTCTCTCTACCGCTGTCTTATACCATGACGAGGCTCCTTAGAACGATCCTCATCGCCCAGAAGCTCCGCCTCTCCTTTCCCACTACTCCTCCGAAGCCAACGACGCCCAGAAACCAAAAAAGGAAACCAGTGGAGCATGTACGGAAACGTCTACGACCGCCCAATTGCGCAGCACCGCGAGCAAAGCGACCACAGCGACGGAGACGAAAACCCTAGCAGCGGGAGAGCAGCAGTGACGAAGATAAAGGGAAAGGGGATAGTGAAAACTCGGTGGGTGTGCTGCAATTGCTGGCACTCAACAGGGAAATGGTGGGGGCAGTGACCGAATGCCAAATCGTTGGCACAATGAACGAGTTTTATGAGAGCAAATTCACTGACACCAAGTACAGAGGTGGGTTAGCAGTGGGCTTATGGCTCCCACACCTACCCCAAGAGTTGCACCCCCCTCAAATTGGAAGAGATCAACCGATTCTAAATTTGTCTATTTTACTTTCTTTTTTTTCTCTTTATATAAATTTAAAAGAATAAATTAAAATATTAAACCAAAATATACTCAATTAAATTTGAGCTTATATTTTTTTGAATTTGATTTGATTTGGATGGTCTATGAGAGTGGTTCAAATTAGACCGATTCTATTTGAATCAACATTTTTATAGTAATTAATGGATTTGACCTATTTTATCATTTTTATTCTTAATGATGTGATAAATTAGTAGTTTGTTAATATTATTAGTTAATGTTATTACTTCACAACAAATATTAAACAAAAAAAAATCTTCAAAAGGGCTAAAAAATTCAAAAACTAAAATAAATTATAAAAAAACTCATATTTTATATGGACAAAACATTAATTAAGGGAATAATATAAGAATATTTGTTATATTTTATAAAAACTATCATTTGTTTACTCTTCCAACATCATTAACATCAACAGCACCTTTAACCCAAATTAATTGAGGTCGATGGTAGATGCACCCAATGATAAATCGAAAATAGAACAAAAGAGAGAAACAAAGTTAAAATAAAAGAATGGTGAGAGGAGAAGAGAAAAGAATTAAAACTGAGAACAACTGGAACATAAAACTACTAAAGGGTTTAACCCTCCATCAGACTTATAGCTTTTCTCCACTCCGTCTTAAGACATACCGTCCGCCAATCTAAATCTCACTCCATTAGGTCTTGTTTAACTACCTTTCCCCAGGTAAGTTTTGGTCGACCTTTACTTCTCTTTGTATCTAGCTCTTGGTAACAGACTCTTGTTCTGACAGGAGCATCTAACGGTCGTCTCATAACATGCCCAAACCATCTCAATCTATGCTCCCTCATCTTTTCACATACTGGTACCACTGATATCTTTCGTCGAATATCCTCATTTCTTATCTTATCTATCTTCGTATATCCGCACATCCACCTTAACATCCTCATTTCTGCTACCCCTATTTTAAGCTCATGTTGCCTATGTGCTAGCCAGCATTCCGCTCCATAAAGCATTGTCGGTCTAACAGCTGTTCTATAGAATTTTCCTTTTAGCTTAAGAGGAATCTTGCGGTCACACAAAAGCCCCGATGCACTCCGCCATTTCATCCACCCTGCTCTAATTCTATGACTTACATACTCATCGATCTCCCCACCTTTTTGCAGCATTGATCCCAAATATCTAAAAATGTCTTTCTTGGGTACCTCTTGCCTAAGTAGATGCACTGTGTCTTGATCACCGTCTTTAATCCTCGAAAACTCACACTTCATATACTCCGTCTTGCTCCTACTTACCTTGAATCCTTTAGACTCCAAAGTGCTTCTCCACAGTTCCAAT
>PYAF01004180.1:640775-665850 GCA_007407185.1 Glycine tomentella | reverse complement strand
ATCACTAAGGCAAAGAGATAAGGACTAAGAGCTGAACCTTGGTGGACACCGACCGTGATAGGGAAATACCTTGATGTTCCATTACAAGCTTTCACACATGTGGTAGCCCCATCATACATATCTTTGATTGCATTAATATACTTTAATGCTACCTTTTTCTTCTCAAGAGTCCACCATAAGACTTCCCGTGGGACTCTATTATATGCTTTCTCGAGATCTATGAACACCATATGTAAGTCTTTTTTCCTTTCTCTATACCTTTCCATCAATTGTCTCATCAAGAAAATAGCTTCCATAGTACATCTTCCTGACATAAATCCAAATTGATTTACTGAAACCTTGGTCTCCCTCCTTAGACGATGTTCGATAACTCTCTCCCATAACTTCATAGTATGACTCATAAGTTTGATGCCTCTATAGTTTGAACAATTTTGAATATCTCCCTTGTTTTTGTAAATAGGCACAAGCATATTTTTCCTCCAAGCATCAGACATCTTGTTTGTTTGAAGAATCCTATTAAAAAGATTGGTTAACCATTTTATTGCCACATCTCCCAAGCCCCTCCACACTGCAATAGGGACGTCATCAGATCCCAACGCTTTATTATTCTTTATCCTCTTTAAAGACTCTTTAACCTCATTTGTTTACTCTTCCATTTAAATAAAAAAGAAAACTTTTTGGTACGAGTCACACAATGTTTTTTTTCTTTCATATTTTAATCTCACCAATCAAAAAGATTGCAAAAAGTAATGTTATGAAAAATGGGAGTAGAGAATACAAGAAAAAGAGATCAACAAAGAATGGAAGGACTATTCATTTCTAGAATAGACTTAACCTTTTTTTTACAAGATAATAGACTTAACCTATTTATAGGTACAATATGTAACTGAACGTTACTGGTAACTTAATAGTATTAAGGAAAAATATAGTTATTCATAATATACAAAGAATATGGACATCCACAATAATTATTCATAACAACACTCTATACATTAAAAAAACACTTTATTTTTCTTTATTCAAATGTTTTCTTTCCTTTCAAAATCCTTCCTTCTCTTTTTGTCTATAGGAGTATAATTAGGTCGAATTTAATCTATTATAAAATCCAAATTGATGAAACAGTAATGAATTTGGGTTCGTTGTTTTAGGATAAAAATTCCTAATCGAACCAATCCGATTACTATTGCTTGGTTTGAATCGAGTAGTTAGATCAATTGATTAAAATATCATTATATTTGAAAAGTTAGGAAAAAAATAATCATCTAAACAAATATAATACGAAATAAGTGCCTACCTATAACATTTGATCACAGTCACAAAAATAAAAAAATAAAACTAATTAGTTCATTTCAATTTAAAATGAAGGCGATGGGGGCCAGAAACAAACATATTGAGTGTGTTTTTAGTTTTTACGCAATACACACGAATAAATAAGTTATTGTATTATAATGATTAATATTAATATTAGATTTGCATAAAAGAATTTAATATTAGATGCGGCTTGAGTTAATTGATTTTGGAATTCATCAACTCTAACTGCTATAATCGGGTTAACCAAAACAAAATCAACCCGAACTGATGACCCAATTTGGATTGGGTAGTTACTTGCACCTTCTATAACGAACTTGTGCATGGGCACTAGCATTACTAGTTAATGGTCCGTTCTAAATTACTACTACAAATTATTTATAATAATGTAAGCTTAATTAAAATCAATAATTTCATCGTAGGTTCTGAATGAATCAAAAGCCTATTTTTGGGTTCTCTTCATTAGACTCGGATTCATAAGCATTAGCATTTGCATAGCAGCCACCTTTGCTGTCTCAGGGGATTCATTCTTTTCGTCATGTACAGAGCAGTATCTTCACGTCTCACCCTTCCCAAGGTCACTATCTATATTGCTTCTCTTTCTCTTTTCTCTCAAGATGCCAACCCCATTCTTTATAATTAATTAAAAAAACCTTTTTTTTTCTTCAAATTTTTGGAAACCACCCAGAAAATAAATTTTCCGTTTTGATTGGTTTTGTGGGGAAAACATATTATTGGATGGTTCAATGATGAAGGTTGCTTTTGTTGTAGCTGGCTGTTTTTTGTTTAATTGTACGTTGTAAGAAATGTTTGTTTTCTTCTTTTAATGATGTACGTGAATCCCGCGTAACCGGTTTGGATGACTCCTGGGTTGTTCATAGATGACACAATTCGTTGCATGTTAAGTAGTATATTTGTTTCGTGTTTCAATAAGCATTTATGGTTCTTTTCTAGCGAAACTCTATTTGTTGGAAATTCAGTTATTGTGTGATTAAAACATGTGAGTAGGGCAATGGGAGAACCTTGGGAGCCTCAAGAGGTTTATTCAGCTGGCTTACTGGGGAATCTTCCAATCCTCTTCCTCCTCTTGACACCCCACTTAGAGGGGTTTCCCTGCCACCATCACTGCCAGATTTTGTTGAACCAAGCAACACCAAGATCACAACTCTCCCCAATGGTCTAAAAATAGCATCAGAAACCTCACCGGTATGTGTTTGTTTATAGTTTTCTCTACTTTGGCATGTTTAATCATTGTTGTTACTTTTACTAATAGTCTAAATGAGGTGTGTGTTTTGGTTGGTTGTCTATCAGAACCCTGCTGCCTCAATTGGGTTATATCTTGACTGTGGTTCACTCTATGAGACGCCATTGTCAAGCGGGGCGTCTCACCTGCTAGAGAAAATGTCCTTCAAGAGCACAGCAAACCGAAGTCACTTTCGTGTTGTGAGGGAAGTAGAAGCACTTGGTGGCAATGTAGGAGCCTCAGCCTCTCGGGAGCAAATGGGCTACACTTTTGATGCTTTAAAAACTTATGTTCCACAAATGATTGAGTTGTTGGTTGACTGTGTAAGGAACCCGGCCTTCTTGGATTGGGAGGTCAATGAAGAGGTATATATGCACTAAGATTCTCTTTCTAAGACTCTCTCTCTATGATTGTTAGAATATATTGGAAATTACCATTGATAGGTTTTGTTTATCATTTAATGATTATCTCTCCTGATTTATATTAAATGAGAAGCAAAACCTAATAAAATTGATGATTTCTAATAAATTTTAACCAATCATAATCATAGAGTCTTTGAAGGAGAGTGTAGAGTGTCGCTAGCCTTCCCCCATGCACTAAAGTGTTGTTTTCTGCCGTATATATAGCATTTCTTTCTGATTTTGTTAAACCATCTATTCGTACAGCTTCGAAAGGTGAAAGCAGAGCTTGGAGAACTATCAACTAATCCCCAGGGCTTACTTTTGGAGGCAGTTCACTCTGCTGGTTATTCTGGCGCATTGGCTAATCCACTTTTTGCTTCTGAAACAGCACTGAACAGATTAAATAGCTCCCTTTTAGAGGAATTTGTTGCTGTAAGATTTGTTATCCTTTTTGATACTGCATCAAAGTTATTGTTATTAATTGTTAAAAACTAAAATTTCTGACAAACAGCAGTTGTTTACACTTATTGTGTTGCAACTTGCAACTGAACTCATATTAATAAAAGTTTGCTTTTAAGACTTTCAAAAAAATAATAATTCTGACAATCGATTTGATTATCTGAATGTTGTTGGATGTGGAAAATCAGGAGAACTATACTGCATCTAGAATGGTACTTGCAGCATCTGGGGTTGAGCATGAAGAACTTTTGTCTGTCGCTGAACCACTTCTCTCTGATCTACCAAGTGTTCCACGTCCTGAAGAACCAAAATCTAACTATGTTGGTGGAGATTTCCGTCAACAAGGTGAATCAGGGGTGTGTATTAATTTGATAAAAGGCTACTTGCATTTACTTATATTTCTCCTTTTTTTTATCCGTCCCCTTCCGAATGATGTGTATAATTACTGATCTACTAAGAACTGTCACAAGGGCAGGTTTCACATGTAGCTATTGCTTTTGAAGTGCCTGGTGGCTGGAAAAAAGAGAAAGAAGCTATCGCTTTGACTATTCTACAGGTACTCACTTTGTGTGAATCATTCTGATTTCAAGATATAGCATGTCTATGGATTTGCATATTTTCTTCTGTTGGCATTCATGCACAAGAAAAGGAGGAAAGAAACAATTTAATGGAAGTAATAATTCTGAGTCGTGCAGATGCTTATGGGGGGAGGTGGGTCGTTCTCAGCTGGAGGGCCTGGAAAAGGGATGCATTCAAGGCTGTGTAAGTTTTACCTATATCTTCTTCTACTTTACAGCTGACTTTGGTCAATGTTTGATTTACCTTTGCCATTATATATTTGTATTTATAAACTTTTCCCATTTGAGAAGAGTTTACTCTTTCTTGGCTATATGAAGTCAATTTCACTATTTTTTGTTCATATATTAGTATATCATCTCTGATGCTTTATCTTGTGCTTATATGCAATGGAATCCAGTTCTTCGTGTCTTGAATGAACATCAACAGATTCATTCTTTTTCTGCATTCAACAGTCTCTTCAACAATACAGGGCTATTTGGCATATATGCAAGCACAGTAAGGCACAATCTTTGCTGAACATAGATGTGATGCCTCTTTTTTACTTTTTCTTTTTTGTTTTTTGATTCACTGAAAGGCTGGATTAGTGTGTCTAGAAAAATAAGTTTCCTTATATGATATATTGCTAACGCAACACAAGATACTTAAAGTGTACTTCTGAGTTGAGGTTGCCTTGAACATTGATCCGACTATAAATTTAATTGTAGAATTTTGCATGGTGTCAATGACCCTTCAATCTCTTGTTCATATAATTTGTCATAATTTGCACAAACTAGTTTTCCTATCGACTACTTTTTCTTTCTTTTTCCTCCTTTTAAGCTCTTTGGAATTTTTTGCAATAATAGTTACTGCTTTATGTATCAAATTTGAGCGCTTTTTCTTATGCATCAATATAGGGCTCTGATTTTGTGGAAAAAGCTGTGGATTTAGCAGCCAGAGAATTAATAGCAATTGCATCACCGGGACAAGGTTTAATCTGCGTTGCTTTTTGTCTCTTGCTGTGAATCCTGATATGTGCCAAATTAAATATAGGCTTCCTGCAATGGCAGTTACGCAGGTACAGCTTGACCGTGCCAAGGTATCCACGAAGTCTGCAGTTCTAATGAATTTAGAGTCCAGAGTATGCTCTCTCTAACTCTCACGGGTAGTTTGAATGATATGGAATTTCTTTCATTTACTCTTCCCTCCGCACCTGAATTAAAAATAATGTCTCTCTTGCATCTTTGCTTCCTTCTATATTATGACCAATTATGGATTTTTCTACACGCTTTGTCACATCTAGAAAGGGGAATTGCGTTGGTTTGATTTCATATAGTACATCATGTGTTTCAAAACTTGTTGCTTTTGCAGATGATTGCATCAGAGGATATAGGAAGGCAGATATTGACTTATGGAGAAAGGTATTTAATCAATCAGAGGCCTTTCTATTTTTTATCTCATTCTTCAATCCCAACTTTTCTTTTCTTTTCACTTAAATTCTCCTGGTGCTACTTCAATTCATGAAGCATCACTTAAATCATGAACTTAAATTGTAATATGAGAATGTGAGGTGACCCATTTCAGGAAGCCACTGGAGCAGTTCTTAAATGCAGTAGATGGAATCACTTTGAATGATATCATTAAAATTTCTCAGAAGATTATTTCCTCACCTCTCACTATGGCATCCTATGGGGATGGTAATAATCAATTACTTAGTAGTAATTTAATTCAAGCATTCAGTTTGGTTACTGATACAAAATGCTATTGCCATGTCTTTGCCTTGCAATGTTCAATGTCCCCTGTTACGAATCCGTTAGCAGGAAGTTCCATGCAAAATGAAATTGCTTTTTCATTCTCACCAAGCCAAAATAAATCCCGGAGAATTTTTATTGCGGATATGGGATGAACCTTTTCAGTTTTGTTTTTAGTCATTCCCTTTGAAATATAGGTGTATGATCTCACGGCATTTTCTTTCTTTTTGTCAAGTAATTAATTTTCTGTATTTCTTATATTAGTTCTTTTCAGGAATAACTGATTTGGTTTCTACTTCTGCAAGAAAGAAGAAATTTTTTTTATGTCTTCTCTTAAGAAAAAAATATATATTTCTATTTATTTGTCATTTTAAAAGTTTGAAATAATATTAAATATTATTTCCTTGATTATATTACAAAAAAATAGTAAATAAAATTTTAAAAAAATAAGAGAAGTAAAAGATATATTAAGAAGCTACTAATGATTTTAGTGAAAGCAAGGAGATTAATCACTTTTTATAATCTACGTTATAACTTTAAATGATAAAAATATACATAGATATTAAGACGATATCAAATATTGTATTTTTAATTTAGTTAAATTGAAAATATTTATTAAAATAATAATTAAGAATAGAAATTATTAGGTAAATTATTGTATGTATATATGTGTGCACTAAAAACTGAATTATTTTATTATTATTTAAAATATTTATTTACAAAACATATTTTAAAATACAAAAAAAATATATAAATGTAATATATAGAGAAGGGAGGAGATTCTTTTAAAAAAATTATACACTCTTTTTGTTTACAGAAGTTAAAAAAAAAAATCTTAGGTTAGAGATTATGAATGTTTCTTAACTTATTAAATTAAAAACTAATCTTATTTGTGATGTGTGTTATTAGTCCAAAGAAATTTTGCACATATTATAATCAAACACATATTCTTCCATTAAATAAATCATTTTTACTTTGTGAATACAGTGAGACTTTACACTTGCGTCAATCCAATGGATTACTATATGTTTAATATACATGTATCAGCATTACAATTATTAAATTCAATAAATATATTAGATTCTATAAATATAATATTTGTCCGTAATATTTTTAAAATTAATTATATACTACTTAAAATAATCAGATTTAATAGACAAAAAAGACATCAACACCAAGCCAAAAGTGCATTTTAATTAAACTTTCGTCTAATTTTGTTCCATCAATGTAAATGAATGTATTAAAAATATGCATAATAACGAAGGTAGGGAGAGAAGGTGATTAATGCGTGCACATGACTCATGAGTAGGGGTAAAAATAGGTAAAGTCGGGCTAGATTTTAACATACATGACGTATTACATGTTAAAAATAGGTAAGATCTGCATCACTATCATTAAGTCTAAGTATGACGTGTTACATGTTAAAAATAAGTTCTTGAGGTTGACATGCATAAAGATCTGGCCTAGCCTGAAAACTTGTATACAAAATTTGATTAAATAAAAATAAATAACTAAAAATAAAAAATAACATAATAGATATGTTTTTCTTATAAATTATAAATTATTAAATATGATCCTGTAGGTTATAGATATGTTTCTCTTAATCATTTATGAAATTTTCAAAGTGATTTTTTAGAGTGATTGATCGTCCACCTTTATAATAAGGAAAAATATTTTTTAAAAAATAAATATATTATTTTTAAGTTTTAATATATATATATATATTAAATAGGCTGGTCTGATATATCTAACATATTTTTTTAAAAGTTTGAATCTAACCTTTTTATTTAAATAGATTTTCAAATAATCTTAGCCTAATCTTTATAATAAACAAACTAGGTCAGGTCAAACTTTAAATAGATCATACCAAAGATCCCTGATACAGATAGTAGCTCATTTCTATCCTTACTCATGAGAGAGACGTGAAAGCCACTTACATTACATCCCAAATTCATCATCATATGCATAAGGAAAAAATTCAGTGAACACCGACCATGTCTATAATATGAATGTGTTCACGTATCATTCTTCTATTCATAATATGTACATATATAGCTCACTCTGCTTCTGTTCTCCTTTTAATTATTTATTTTACACACTGCAAATTATTCAGAGACTTAGCAGAGGTTGAATTGAGTTGAAGATGTCTTGGAAAAGCTACGTGGATGACCACCTCATGTGCGATTTCGACGGCGCTGCCATCATCGAACGCGACAGCACTGTCTGGGCACAAAGCTCCAAATTTCCTCAGGTCAGTTAATTGGTTAATTTCTGTTGTGTTGTGTTGTACTTCCTATTTAAATTTGAAATGAATACTATATATGTAGTTCTGGTGCAGTTTAAGGGTGAAGAAATTGAAGCCATCATGAAAGATTTTGACGAACCTTGCAGCCTTGCCCCAACTGGCTTGTACCTCGGTGATACCAAGTACATGGTCATCCAATGTGAACCTAGAGGCTAGAGCTGTTATTCTCGGCAAGAATCTTCTTCTTTTCTATCAATCGATATTACACACACAGTACACCCCCGCTTGTTTTGGCCCGCCAAAAACGGGGCTAACTGATATGCCTTTTAATGCTGGGTTAAAGATTCTGACCCACTCTGTTTAGGCTTAGGTTGATCTGTCAAAAATGAAAAAAAATAATATTTTTTATTTCATAAAATTAATCCAAATAAACAAACTTAATTTTTATTAAAAAAGAACAAGTTTAATTAAAAACATAAAGTATATCAATTGTTTATTCTAAATTTAATTTTAATATAAATTTTCCTATATTAGAAAATTTGAATTAATAAAATAATATAAAAATAATAACAAATATATATTTTGATTTTTGAATGACACTATAAATTAAAAAAATATATAAATTGACAACTCAAACCCTGAACCCTTATTAATATTTATATTTAAAAAAATATATGTATGATGGACCGGCGGGTCAACTAATCCTGCCCCCCCTGTTGACTTGTCAGGCCGACGAGTTAAGCAAGGCAGGCCACAACGGGTTGACGGGTTGGATTCTTCATCCTGCCCCGTCAAATTGATAGCGGACTGACACACCTAACCTAGTCCATTTTGTCATTCTAGTTAAAATTTATTAAAAACTACAAGTTGTTAAATGATAAGTGAGACCCATAAAAATTTATAGTTTTTAATAAATTTCAATCAATAATAAGAGTGTGTTTCTAACATTTCTCTTATACCATAATACCCAAGTGTGTATTATAGCTAACATTGTAAGAGTCAACCTTATGGTAATTGGCACTCCAAGATGCTTTATTCAACCTTTCCTATCAACCCCTTTATAGATAACTCCCTATCTATTTGAGACACCAACAACTCTAATATCAATTAGTATCAAAATTAATTGTCAAGTGTCTTAAAGGACTACTAAGTGTCTAAGATAATGGCTAATTTTTAGTGATATAATTGAGTTTTATTAACTCTTTCTTATAAATGTTACATGCGTAGTTTTAAATATTGGACCAACACGATCGATCGGACCGGTCTGACCAGAAATCGGAAGATAGACCAAGTCGATCACGGCAGTGGATCGAACATGTTGTTCGCCCAGAGCCACTCGTAATGACTCGGCCGGGTCTATGGTCTAACTAGTGACTTGGTGACCCGAACCGGGTCTTTATTTTTTAAAAAAAAAAAAAAAAAACTATCTCCTTCGTCTGTACATGTGACTTCTGTCTTCTTTGTCTCCGAGCAGTCGCGTCCCTGGGGTGGGGGTTTTCTTTCGTTCTTGTGTGCACGTTGGGTGGGGAGGTTGCGACAGGTTTTGCGGGCTGTTTGCCTTAAACAAAATACATACTGTACCGTGGAGGAGATAAAAGATGCTTGGTCAATAAATTCTGTTAAATTATCCACACAAAGTAAATAAACTATGTTTAAAAATATATTAATTTGTGGGGCTGAAGTTATTTTTTATTTATGATACTTTATATGTTACTTTTTAAATTTTAAATTTTTTAATTAGATAAAAAAATTGTTTGAACTTAAACTTATTTTATTTAATTTATGTTTGTGATATTTGTTACTTGTTTGTTTGAATTTGGATAATGATATTTTTTTTAATATTTTGGTATTCAATTATCTATATTATGAAAACAATATTAATTTGTAATTTTTTAAAAATATTTTAAGACATTGTCATGCGAGTTAATAAGTGACCTACCGATTCAACCACTGATCAAATCATGTTGGTTAATCAACAATCCACCAGTTCGACCACTGGCCAAGTCATATGAATCAATTAATGATCCACTAATTCGACCACTGATCCAATAATCCAATATCCTGACCGATTCATTCACCCTGTCGATTTTTAAAACACTGCTTACAAGTACCGGTGCAATTTAATTTATTGGGTTGCATTTGCATGTTACATTGTGCAGGGTGCGGGCGGGATGACTGTTAAAAAAAACTAATCAAGCTCTGGTAATTGGTATCGATGAGGAACCTCTGACCCCAGGACAGTGCAACATGATTGTTGAGAGGTTGGGAGATTATTTGATTGAGCAGGGGATCTAGATCTTTTCTATCAACAACTTCGATTCCGCCTTGCATATTTATCTACTTTTCCATGCCTACGAATGAAACGTTCTCAAGTTGGATATTGCTGAAATAATCGACTGAAGAAGAACCAAAAAGCTTATATTTCATGTTCATTTTGTCTGTACTTTAGTATTTTATCCCGATGCATAATGTATTTGTGTTTTAGTTCATTCTTTTTATTAGTTAAATACTGTATTATCATTTTCTGAATTCTTATTGCTGTCAAATATTTTTCCCTTTCCATTCCCATTTGGAGTTAAAACAATTCAAAGGGCATTATATTTAGTGACAGATAAAAAAAATATTATATCGTGGGCGCAATACTTATATATAAAATTTTTGAGGAAACGGTATTTATCATATATTACAAGAATAATTTATAATTAAGACGCATCAATTAAAATTCTTGAATTTTAAAAATTTATTATTTGAATAAACTAATTTAAATTCCTTGAAATTCAAATTTTTTATTTGGATAAAACAATTTAAATTTCTTATATTTTGAATTCTTTGTTTAAATTAAATAATTTCAATTTTTATTTTTTATTTTTTATTTTTCTCCAATTATATTTTAAATAGGGTTGGCAAAATGGGCCTAATCCGCCGGATCAGCCCGCTTAGCCTGTGAAAAAATGCGGGTTAGGTTGATAATATCAGCTCATTGATCAAAAGCGGGGCGGACCAACCCGACCCGCAAAATTGTGGGTCAAACACGAACCGAGATGAGCCATCCCGTCGGGCCAATATTATTTAAATATTAAATATTAAAATTAAATAGATATATTTAACATATTTTGAAATAGGTATATTCTTTTAATTTATGCTCTTTTGCACTCTCAGCGTATTCTAATTAAGTTCTAAGTTTTAATATTAAAATGTTTATGATAATGATACTTTCAAATAGTCTTTTATTGCTAGCATATTACAGTTTGGACAGTTTACATCCATAAATTTCATTTGCAAATGGTGTAATTTTGTGAATTATCACATAAAATCATTTATTTAACATTAGTTTTAAATTATTTACTTTTATTTAACTTTGTGTTTTTTTTAATTATCACATTTGTATTTTTTTATAATTTTTTAAAAAAATTAACTCATTTATTTATTTTTTTTGTTTTATGAGGGCTGGCCCGTTGACCCGCATTAAAGCGGGACGGGCTAACATTTCCAGTCCACTTTGCAAAAGTGGGCCAGCCCATGCCCGCCCCGCATTTTTGGGGGGCTAGGCTAGCCCGCCCAGTTTTTTGCGGGTTGGTCCGCTTTGCCAACCATAATTTTAAACGTAGGGACAAGACTAACTTAAATAAAATTGGCATAGAAAGAGGAATGAGCATCAATGTTACAAAATGCTAAGAAGAAAGCCAACCAAAATGGAAGTCAAGATCGAAGACAAAGAAAAAATCGAGGAAGCTCGCCGTCGCAACGCTTCCGCCACCACCATTGTCCCTGCTAGTACCATCGCTCTCCTTCGTCATCTGAATCGCGGCGAAGATCCCTCTTCCCAGGCGCATCGCATCGGCCTCTCCTCGTAAAACTTTCTCCATACTTTCTTCCCTAATGGAGGTCGAAGTCAACCTGCGCCTCGTCGACACTGACACTAACGTCCACTACCACGTCATCACCCTCTTCTCCCCCTTTCACGTTGTCACCCACCTCCAACAGACCTCTTCTTCGATGGTACCGCCTCCGAGCTCTCTGTGCACCACGTCGTCCTTTGCCTCCGCTTCTACGACGACGACGAGCAATGCGTTGCTTCACTGAAGGCGCAAGCGGTGTTGGTGGACAACATGAGCCGCATGGAGGAGGATGAGGAGGATCTGGACTTGAGGACCGAACGCACATGCGTGGCGGAGCCGACAAAGTTAGGGTCGGTGGAGTCTAGGGTTTTGGGGAGGGTGAAAGAGGAACTTGGAGAATTTAGAATTCCTTGATTTTTATAAAGAATTTAAAATTCTAAGTTTATAGTTAAAAACAAATTCCATTTTAAAATGTTAGAATTTTAAATTTATTTTTAGGAGCATCCAAATAAATTATTTTAGGAGGGAGAATTTTAAATTCTCTAGATAAATTACATTCCCCATTTTTATTTTCTCATCTAAATAGACTCTAAGTGGATTTTAAAAGTTTGCGAAGATAATTGCTCCATTGTCTCAAGTGGTCCATCCTGATCATAGTTATATAAATATGACATTCGCATCTTGAGGCAACAACCATGAGGTCGGAGCAGTTGATGTGTATGAAATCACGTTATAAATTAGTAGGGTAAACTTTATAATTGATAGTGAAATTGCAAAATGTGCAGGTCGTATGAAATCAAGGACTTGTTTAGGTGAACGTTTTCACTAAAGCATCTAATGGTGCATTAGATTATTTTTTTTAGGGGGTGGGGGCACAAGGTTAGATCACAAGGTTAGATCACTTAGATGTTTCTTAAAGCAATGTTGTATACTACAGGTTTTCATGTTCGGTGAAAGATGAAATGTGATACAGCAAGCACGTTACAAATGTAGGAAAGGAGAGTACGGTCAGATGGGATGGGATCCCGGTTGAAGTATCAAAAAATTGAAAATGCATTGGAAAAAAAAGGAATTTGAACTTAGGAAGGATAATAAATTGGATCAGCTCAAATATAGTTTAAGACTTAATTTTATAATTCATTTGTTGAAATTAATTCATAAACTAAGTGAACTGAATTTAAGTTCAAAATGGAATTCATTAAATAAATAAGCTGAATTTGACTATTATAATGTGCCTCCAATGCTTGAGGAAAAGAAAGGATAAAATGGTTTTTTTTTACTAAGAAGAGAAAATAGTTAAACTTAAAAGAGGGAGAGAAAAATATAAAAAAGGAGTAGGATCGGAAATTCCAGAAAAAAATTACTGGGGAGTGGGAATAGAAATAATTGGGCGAGAATAACATGGGCCTTGGTTTTTTGAGATGGCCCATTAAGTAAATTTACTCCAAGCCCAAGATCAAGTAAGGGTTGATATTCTCAGACACTTTAGGGTTTGATTGTTTCCCTATATATAGACACACACGGGGACAGCTATAGTACTTCATCCATGACTGACATATGTGCCTCTTAGCTGACTCTGTTCCTTGTTTTCTTTCTGTAGTGTAGCCCTATTTTAAAACTTAAGAGGTTTTGGTTTTGTATATTTGAAGAGCGGGGATTGTGTGTATCGGTGTTGTGCTACAATCAATGCACTCTTCCGAAAGAGTTCCCTGCAATATTGTCTTGAGAAAGTGGGCAGTTGTGTTTCATCTTTTGTTGAAATCACAACAATCATTTTCCCTACATCTCTATCTTCTCAATCCCTTCCCCTCCCTCTGATTTTACTGTTTTTTTTTTTATGAAAAAAATCGTATTAATTCAGTTAACTTAGAATATAGTCCTATGTTTACGTTTTGTGGATGTTTAATTTTAAAAATGAAACTGCCAATGTCAGCGAAACCAGAGCAATTTTACACTTTATTTGTTAGTATTTCACTAATAGGAACATGTAATTGTTGTATTAGGGCTTTGCCAATCCTTTAAATCATAAAAGTATATCACTAATAGTTCTACTGTTTTGATTTTTCAAAATCCCCTCATGTTTTCATATTTGGATTGTGGACCAAAATAGTTTTTCAAAACTGTGAATGCAGCGGCCATGGGTGATAATGAGTGTGTTCAGGGAATTTCATTTCGCCCCATCAGAATGACCCATAGTGGGCCTTGAATAGCCTAATAGCGCAACTTGAAAAAAAATCGAAACTTTAATACGGGAAAAATTTAACAAAGACATATAAACAAGGTAACAAGGGCAAGGAAGAGAGAACCAAATGACCACATTAGTTTGTCGGTACTGATTAAAGGAGTATTCTCAAACCAAGGTTTTTGACCGATAAATATATAATTAATATTATTTGACAAATACTGATAGGATCGGACTGATTTTAATAATTATGAGTATAATTGTTGTAATTATCATATAATATTATAATCTCATGATTTAAAAATTAATTTTATTATTTAGAATTTATTATGATATTAACAATTAAGAAAATCAGATTAAATTTGTCAGTAATAATATTTATTAACAACTATAATTAAACATTAAAGAAATATAATTAGTATAATTGTCAGTTATTATATTAGGTTAAAGATGTATCCTTTTTAGAAAGAGAGGTTAAAGATTTATCAAATTATCAATAGTTATAATAGAGTTTTTAATTGTCTAAAAAAATTTCAACAAATTGAACCAGTTGACTGGTTTAGTCCAGTTTTTGCCAATTTAGTTGGTTTTGAACTGAATCAATTGATCCGTATAGTTTGATTTTGACTAAGCCTCACATAAAGGGGCACAGTATGAATGATAAAATCTGTTAAATTATGCTTTGTTATGAAGACTGTTAAACACCACTTAAAAGACTTCGAATTTTGGGGGAACTGGCACAAACTAAAGGGTGTCTATTTTTGAAGCCGTTAATATGCTCTTCAATTTTGTTTCCTTAAGATTGATAACAGTAAGTGTATTATTAGTTTCCGATACTTAAATGGAGTTTAATAAACTTATCAGACTCGCGAAAAATCAAACAAAAAAGGCCCACGACCTCTTCAAAGTTCAAACATAACGATAATGGAAAAAATATTAGAAAATGGCCCATGCAGGTCTCGAACCTGCGACCTTCGCGTTATTAGCACAACGCTCTAACCAACTGAGCTAATAGGCCTATTTGTTAATGTAAAGACATGTATAAATATATTACTTCCTGTGTTTTATCGTATGTGTTGTATTATACCCAATATTGAATGCAAAAGTAGGAATATTCATCTTACTCTTAACCCTTTACTTCATTAGAAAAAGAGGTTTGTGTAATCCGGAATTCGACAAAGTAAAATATGATAAATAATTATTTTTATCAAAAATTGAATTTAAGTAAAATTCAAATTTTTTCAATGCATTAATTACTTATATTCAATCACTTGATTATTTACTATTATTTGATAAAATCAATAGAAACAAATGCAATTTAATCATTGTGCAATGTTCATCCTTCTCACAGAAAACACGTTTGATAATACTAGATTAGTGTCAAGACAAAAGTTATAAAACATAGCTTTTGTATTTAAAAAAATGACGTAAAATTACATGGAAACTAGTGCTGAAAATGAATTTTAAAGTAAATTTAGAACATATTTGTTATACATTGAAATATTGCAACGTGTATATGTAAATCTAACAGATGAAGAAAAAAGTAAGGATGGAGATCCATTCGTCTCATACGTTGCTCTTCCTTCTCATAAAAAAAGTAAAAAAGAAAATTATTTGTTACTTATTTCCTTTACATTTAACAAGAATATCGTATACAACCCACTTTTGAGTTCAATAGAATCATCTAGTTAGTTTTAAAATAATTTTTTAACTTGGATTATTAATCTCTCAAAATACTAAATATTAGGACCACGTGAAAGAGATGGGGAAGATCTTTCGGATGAATGGGAAGATTACAGAAGTTTACATTCCAGGAAGGAAGGATAAAATGGGAGTAAGATTCGAATACGCACGTTTCAAGGAATAGAGGATGCTCGAATCATGGTTCTCAGATTGAACAAAATATTTATTGGAAGCAGAAAGTTGAACTGAAGGGGTATGAAAATTGAAAAACAGGGGCAGATCGTAATAACAACAACAGGAATATCACAGCCAGGGAAAATCAAAGAGATGCCTCCTAGACTAGAAGATCGGGGAAGGTAGTTGCTAACAAACTTCCTACGCTAACGTTGTTCGTCAACTACGCTAAGGTAGTTGCTAAATATATGTGTATGAAATACATATATTTTAAAATAAATCACAAGATTATTACTTATTATGTTGGTAACTTTTATATATATATTTTTTAAGAGAATCTAACTTGACTAATATTTTAAGGATATTAACTAAAAATATATTTTTTTATTATAGTTTATTTTACAAGTACATTAAAAATGGTAAAGATTTTTTCTCTCAAACAAAATAATAATAATATTAACGATTATAATTTCTCATAAGAACTTTCTATCCTTTATTTCTTTCTGAGGGCATTAGTTAACGTATTTCGCTAAAAATAAGTTAGATTAAAATGTAATTTTTTTTCTTTCTATTTTTTTTAAATATGTAATTTTAGTTTTTCTATTTTTTAATTGAGATATTTTGTTTTTCACTTTTTAAAAAAATTGTAATTTTAATTTCCTATATTTTAATTGAGATATTTTTCATCTTCCACTTTTTAAAAATTTGTAATTTTAATCCATCTTTTCACTTTTAGACTTGACAATATATTTTTTTAATTCTTTTTTAATAAATTAATTTTATTAATAATTAAATAATTTTTAAAAATATTTGACCTATAGATAATTTTTAAAATTGGACATAATGACTAAAATTGCAAATTTTTTAAAAATAGGAAATCAAAATATTTCAATTAAAAAACGAGATAATAAAATCACAAACCTTTTAAAAATAAGGGATGAAATATATTAATTAAAAAATAAAAAAACTAAAATCAAAGATTTAAAAAAAAATAAAGAGACAAATAATACATTTTAGCCAATAAGTTAACATAAGTCTTATCTTCTTGCTTGTTGATGTTTCTATTATAAGATATGTCTTATCTTCTTGCTTGTTGATGTTTATTATAAGATGTAATTCAACATTTTATACCAAAAATAAATAAATAAAATATGAAAATTAAATGATTAAGTTTTTAAAACAATATCCATTCATAAATATCACAGGTCATGGCTCATGATGCTAGTAAGTATGCAAACTCTTCTGACTCTTTTCCATAATGTGATAAAATAAAACTAAACCAGGTTCTTTAATCTTTAATAGGAGTAATCATTTGTTGCAAGTGTGCGAAAGAAAACTCATTCTAGTAAGAACATCAGAAAAATAAATTTAAAAGTAGCCACTTCACTTCATTGTCCAATATTATTATTTTCATCTTAGATTCTACAACTGACACGGCATGCCTAAATAACCCTTTCAAAAAAACAGTAATCTTCTTGAGTTTTCGGGTTGGATGATGACCACTGCATTCCAACACCACTAACACTATTTCTTGCTGCCATCATTTCATTGATTGAAAGCCTTTTCTTGAGTTCAGGCCTTTGCTTTGGAGCACTGTGAGACCTTAGTTTGGCCTTAGAAGAGTGAGTATTGGCCATGTAGTTAGGGAAATTGGAGCAATTCCTAAAGAAGGTTTCTCCACAAACACTCTTCACTGGAGTACCTTGTAGCATACATTTTGGTAAACGAGGCGTGTTGTGTGCTGTGGAGAACTTGTTATTACCTTCATCAACGTTGAAGAGCCATTCAAACTCTTGAGGGTGTTGCCTCTCATGAAGTGAGATTCGACCTTGAACTGGACAACCAAGAGAGGATGACATTGCTTCATAGTTCAAGTCTTCTCCACATTCTGACATTGCAGTGTTAATGCTCCTACTTCTTGAATGTGGCATGCGAGTGTCAACCTCAACAACTTTTTTACTCTCATCAAATCTATTAAAGGGTGCCTTACAGCATATAGGTACCCTTCTATTGTGTAATTGATAATTTCTTGCTTCATCAAACCGTTGCTACAAGAGAAAAAATATAAACATAAAAATATGACTAATGTTGATGGATAAGAGAGTCATGTTGTAATGAAGGATAAAAGTAGAACAAGTTTCTACCACGTATTTTCTCGAAGGAGTTTGAGGATGAAATCTATTCTCCTTGTCCATGGAGCGACGAGCTCGCGCTGATCGAGCTACAGCTTGAGCTCTGATCATAGCTTGCACACTGTGAAGAGTTGCAGCAACCCTTTTTCGAACTAGATACCCTCTAACAAGAGCTTGTATCTTAACCAATCCTTTGAGTGCTCTAAGAGCCTTACGCGCCTAAATGCAACAAATTATAATGAAGATTGAATTGAAGTGCTGATAGAACATTCTAAAAACTAAAGCATAACAAAACATTTTGCATCATACATTACAACACTGAAGAGGTAGAAAGTGTTGAAATTATCAGCCTTAAGCAAATGAGTTTAAAATTTTAAATTATTAAAAACATTAGGTGAAAATGAGGAAGGAATTGACTTCGGCCCATAAATGAAAAAGGCACTTTCATTAATAATGTAAAAAAAGTGCTTTGGAGTAAGAATCAAGCAAAGCATATCTTGGACCAGAACAATGCAATTCAGCAAATGGCATTTGTGTCAACAGACATCATCATATAAGGAGGAGGGGGGAAGCAGTGCTAAAACCAATTAGATTTGAACTTCCTAAGGGGACAAAATGGTGACATACCAAATAACCTCTGAAATAGGATTGAATCAACACAGCAGCCCAGCCCTGCATGCTTCCAATAAGCAAGGTGCCTCTGTCACTGCTTTTTGATCTCACAATAGCCACATCAATGGAGTGCTTGTTCTTCACATTCTCTTTTCGGGCAACAAAGGATCTGAACCTAGTACTGTCGAAGGTGGTAACATTGGTTGGAGTAAAGTGACTCACTTCATCCTTCTCCGATCGTTTCTTTTCCCTCTTGTCAAGATCCAATGAGCCTGAATAGCCACAATAATCCTTCTCTTTCTTCTTTCCCAACAACCCCTTCAACCACCTTGTAGCTTTGCCCATAATTTCCCTCTCACTAAACTATCTGGAGTGGAAAAAAAATGCCAAATTTAAACTCAAATGTGAACAAAGTCAAATGAATTTCCCTCTGGGTGTAGAGAGAAGGAACATGTAATGTAGGTGAACAAGTGTAGTAGCAGAATGAATACAAGTGGTGCTCAATGCAGTGTGACACCCGGAACTGATGAAATTTTGAGTTTAAAATAGTGAAGTGCAAAAAAGGGTGAAATTCAGTGCAAGAAAACATCCAAAAAAATCTAGCAGAAAGTATGCTACAGGTTGCAAGCAAAGAAGTGATGAGAGTAAGTTTTGGAGGAATAGATTAATAATACTATATCATCATAATAACCAGCATCAAACCTTTTTAAAACAAATAATGAAAGAGGATAGAGATGTGTATTTTTTTTAGGACAAACCTCTGACACACATGAAGATGAGAGACAAGAATTAGAGACAAAGAAGTAAAGGTTAAATTGTATACGAAAAAAAGTAATAATAATCACTGGGAAAAGCCTAACAAAGTCATAAATTCAAAAGAAAGAAAGAGGGTCTAATTATCTCTTCCACTCACTCACTCCAATAATGGTCACTATTAACCTACAATAGACACTGGCACTGCCAATTAAATTCCCAGTTGCTTGTATTTTCCTAATACCACTGAAAAGTTTTCTAGCTTTTTTCCTCTCTGTTACTGCACCAACGTGTACTGCTACAAATAAAAGATACCAACTGACAAAAAAACCATTATGGTTTTCTGGTTCAATCCCTTCAACGCTGGGTTAACCTCTTTTGCTGTACTACTAAACATCAGCATAGCCATTAAAAGGGAACTTTTGTATCATCTTTTTGGTCCCGTGTAATGGGTCAAAATGGGTTTGTGATCTCAGTTTCTTTCTTGGAATGGAAAAAAGATCTTTCAGTTCCATGCAGTATCTTTCAACAGTGATTGCAGAAAACTTTCTTTTCTTGCAGACCATTCAACTTATATACATGATACATCCTTACCTTCTCTGCTGAAGTTTCTTCTTTCTGCCACAAAACCTGAAACTACACTTGGGTGAAACCGGCCTTTCTAAAAGTATTGAGGAATGGAGTTGTCAATGGAATTTTCATCACCAATGCAATCAGTTCTAGATTCTTTTTCCCCCTTCGGATTTCCAAAGCTTTTGAGTTTTGACTCTCTTGGGCTAAACAAAATTAATAGCACGTTATTAATAATTTTTGTTTGATCTGGGCTGTTGGATTTTTAAAATCAAATTTTTATTACAGTTTATTCGGCTATGTATTTGAAATTTTGAATCAATCTTGGGGATTTTGATATTATTGTGTAATTTTATGAATTTACGGGGATGTTATGATATTATTGTGCTATTTTATTTATACATATTTATTGTGTGGTTTTAATTGAGATATTTATACACATGTATTCACAGTATAAAGGTTTTTTTTTTTAAGGAAGTATAAAGTATTTTTAGACTGTTGTAAAATTAAAAAAATTGTATAATAAGATTGTTACTTTAATAATAACTATAAAAGTCACACTACTGGTTTTTACTTATTCAACAGATATCCATTTAAATTCTAAAACTAATGCTCGAAGAAGATGGGTAACAAAAAATATGGTTCAGTTTATGAAGAAAATAATCACTTTTTTAAATAAGCTAATCAAGCACACGCGTATTACGAAATTATTTTATCGTATTACCAATTAAGATAACCTTTTAAATATTATTTGACTCTATATTCATTATTCACACTCCACAGTATCCTAACGGTCCCAACATGTGTTATTATTAGTTCGGGTTAGTTGGGTTTTTGTCGAAGTGAGTGTACCGTCATACCATGTAGTTGGGCTCAGTTAAGAACTTAGGCTATCTACTTTTTTTTTTTTTTTAATTATACTATTCTTTTTGGCATTACATATAAAAAAAAATTCCAGAAGAATTTTAAAGACCTTTCGCAATTTTAATTCAAAAATATAGTAAATACTCTTTAAAAAAATTAATTACAGAAGATAATTTGAAAATCACTTCCAAAAATTTAATTATGGAACTATGAAAGTAATGACTTTCAAATTTAATTTTTAAAACAAGTTTAATATATTCGTTAGTTAAATTTTAAAAATTAATATAAAAAAGGTCAATGTAATTTGTCTAATAAAGTGGTAAAAAATAATTTCAAAAGCACGCGCTAGGCCCAAAAGGTAAGCAGACGCAACTTAGTGTCCAATCTTGTCCATTGCTCATATGCACTAAAACAATCTAGTAATTATGGGAGGTTTTAAAAGCTAAAGAGAGTAGTTTCAAATACTTTGAAAATAAAGAAATGCCATAAATTACAAAATAAACAATTAAATTTTAATAAATTTTAAAAGATTATGTAAATATTT
Organism: Glycine tomentella; assembly: GCA_007407185.1. Lineage (NCBI taxonomy): Eukaryota > Viridiplantae > Streptophyta > Magnoliopsida > Fabales > Fabaceae > Glycine > Glycine tomentella. Next base: position 644,535 of record PYAF01004180.1, on the reverse strand, counting down.
GTATTGTAGCATAATTATAGTTGTTTATTATAATAAATAATTATAATATACTTAATCATCTAAAATATTTTCACTTTAGAAAAGATAAATATATTTAATTAACTAATGTGCTTTGTTTTCTTGCTGAGTGAACTATGGACAGTTGGAACTTGGACTTGGACTTGGACTAGGACACAAATTAGGAGGGAAAATCGTATGTCTGGGTACACACTTTAAGGTTAATTTAAGCGTTTAAAATCATTTTTATTTTTATTTTTATTTTTTGAGGGGAAAAGCAATTTTTATTGAAAAATGTATTTATTGAAATAGGATTTTACCATTCTGAAGGAGTATTTACAAGCAGTGATTACAAGATATAACGGTTAAGCTTTTGACAACTGAGAAATTTGTCAAACAATTATTTGTATTTAACTTGTCTTACCGTATTTCAGTGTAGCACTGGGAGCTAAAATGATTAATTTGATGGTAAAAAAAAGAAGACAGGTTGAAACAACCTCATGAATTCGATTTCTCCCTAACAAAATTATCCTGTCGTTTGAAATTTTACGAAATCATTCTTTGATGTACCCATTTTAATGAAGTCGTTGTCTTAATTTGAGACTTTGCTTCAGATATCCAGATGTGAGGTGTTTGAACTAGTCCTATTAACAATCTATGGTTCACATTATATGGTTTTTCGTTTTGCATCCAAAAATGCCATACTATTTTTCAAAGTAGACTATCTTGTTCGAACGTAATAGACTTTTCTTTTCTCATATCTGTTTTTGAGAATCTTTATTTGTATTTTCTATAAGCATCCCTCCCTTTTCAGGAGTGAGGATTGGATTTTGGAGGAACCAACTTCTGTGTGTTGCGTGTGCCACTGGGATAGTTGTATGGTGGGCAAGAATTTAAGAATTTACTGAGGCGTCTATTCCACCCATTTTGATGGTTGGGGGACATCAAATTAAGGTCTTTTTGCCTGACATCTACAGTTTGCTCATTTGATTAACAAAAATTATTTTTTTCCCTTGGCAACTAATAATTGATTTATCCAAATTGTATGAGAACTACTATGACCAATCTAGAAAAAAATGATTCAAGCACTCTTTGACTATAATGTTACTGAACTTGCCATTTACTGTACAAGTTTAAGTGCTTATTTAGATTAGTTTGACAAATAAAATTAATTTTAAAGTAATTGATTTATGTTTAGATATTTTTATTATAAATATGAATTATGAATAAAATTCAATATAAATCTTTTAATTCAATATAAAAAATATTTAAAATTGGTTAAACCCAAAATCATTCAACGTTAAATCAAAATCAAACACCTACAAGATTTGCAAGTTAATCCTAGTAAATAATTGGACACCCGTCATTTTAAAGCTCGATGAAAGAGTTTCTGCGTTTTTTTAAACATTTTATTGAAGTTTTGCCTAAAAATGTGTAATGATAACCGAACCAAATGCCCACACCCAGGGAATCAGGTTTTGCCTTTTAATTTCCTCTGATGCAGATGGCAATTGCTTCAGGGAGCCTCAATTATCCAATGTTCAAAAAGACTTTTCCGGTGATGATGCGGTGAATTCTGAATCCTGATTGCTTTTCTGGCTGTTTCCCTTCTTGCTGTGACTGTGAGATTGAAATTAGAGGTGTACATTTTTGCTTTTTATTTCTGCAACCGATTTTATTTTATTTTTATGTTGCGATCTGCTCTTTTGAATTCTAATAATTTGTTGGATTTAGGGGGGAAAATGTGAAAATGGAGAAAAATAAAATAACAAAAAGACCAGAAAATAAAATGATTTTGTTAAGTAGTTTGATAAGAAGAAGAAAAACAAAAGGAAAAATATTTTTTTACTATGCAAAAAAAAATAAGGGATGTCTTTTATATAAATAAATAAATTGTCAAAATATCATTATGCCAAGTTATTTTTTTTCCAAGTAAGAGTATCCTTTTTTCGTTCAAGCACTACCAAAATGGCATGGTCATTTTCCTATTCGTGTAGTTTTCTGGGGAAATGGTAAGCATTTCTTATCTTACTTCCCTTAAATTGTGTGAATGGTCTTAAACAAAGGCTACAATTTTGTAATATGAACAATCTAAAAATAAAAAATGAAGCCTGACGGAATACATGACCGCAGGTTATCAACATAGAATGGGGAAACTTTCATGCCTTCCATTAACTGAGTCTATATGCATGATCTTACTTTAGATGCCGATAGTATAAGCTCTGGCAAACAGGTGAGTTCATATTGCTTCAAAGTTCCAATGGAGTGAAGAGATGAGTTTAGAAAACTTCTTACTTGAAATCTTATGTTGAAAAAAAATCTGTTATGCATTTGGGACTGATTTTTCCAAGAGTAGTATGCAAAATGGCAAATGAAGCTTGTTTCTTCCGCGAGACTGTCCTCCAAAATTGTAAGCTCCATTTACATAAAGGTATTCCCATAGGCTTTTGATTGGCCACTCTGTAGTAGAGAATTGATCACATAATTACTGGTATCGTAAACCAATCTTTTACACCAATCACGACCTTTGGATGGAAGCAAACTTTTATAATGAAGTTTTAATTAGTACTATTTGTATTGTTCAAGACCTGGAGTTCATGTATGAAGTTCTAGTTTCATGTGTTCAATGCCTTCAATATTTCAATTTCTGTTAGAATTTGTGATTCGTGATGTGTCTAATTATATTAAATGCCATTTAAACTTACTCTCTACTTTTTGGGGGTGGATATATGATATGATACCTCGCTGGAAGTAAGGAAGCTGCTGGTTGTTAACGTCTGCCTCTGCCATATTACACGTGATGCTCGTCGTTGTGCTGCTGCCATATTGAGAAAAGACAACGGTGGGAGTCAGAAGCACATGATAGCCATGGATGGTGAATTTTGAGTATAGAAGATCATTGCTTGGTGGAGGTGTATCTGAATAATACTCTAATGACGGTTCAGGCTTTGATGCGGTCCTTCTTCTTGATGACTCAAATCATTTATAAATCATACGGATAAATTAATCAAATCTTTTTATAAATTAAAATCAATTTATATACTTTAATTTTCGCAAAAATTATAAACTAAATTTAACCTATGAAAAAATTATATTCAAATGAGAACTTAGTTCTTAACATTGTATTTTAGGTCACCCCAGTTTAATTAGTTGTTAACAAATTTAAATGTTTAATCCATAAAAATGACGCAGTATAATTTGTTTCAATAAAACACGCGTTAATCTTCTCTTATATGTAACCAAACACACTTTAAGAGTAAATTCTTGGATGTAAGCAAGTGTGAGCTAGAGTGGGGACTAAAGGGATTTTTCCGTTAGATTCGAATCACGAGAAAGTGAAACAAGAAGTGGCTTCTCGTCTAGAATTGAGAAGGGCTCGAACCTATTGTTTGCTTTGTGGCAAGTTGCCTACAGTACACTTCATACCAATGAGATTACACATAAGTGGAGTAGCTGCTCTCCACTATGCTTTAAAAAAAATAATAGACTAAGAAAACTACAGTCAATTTAAGGTAGAAAAGCTTCCAAACTCCAAAAAACACTTATATACTGTACTTGAAATTGGAGGACGGGTAGAGATTTGAAACAAGAGCTCGTGAGAGGTGAAATCATACCTTGTTTTACACTTTTACTACTTGACCAATTCTTTCAAGTTCACTGTGCTCTTTAATTTCGTATGAGCTGGACTTTACGTCGTATAACATGTATCTAAGACTAGTGAGTTTGTTGATTGGGATTTGGAGAATTGGTTAGAATCTGATCT
>PYAF01004180.1:633275-635775 GCA_007407185.1 Glycine tomentella | reverse complement strand
CTCAAAGAAATAACCTATGAGTCTGATGCATTGATGGCTTTGAATCTTGTATTTGATGATAAACTAAGCCTTCATCCTAAAGTTACAGATTGACTGCTAAAAATGGAGCTTCATCCAACCAGCATTTGCTCCTTTAATTTGGTCATTTTGCCCTTATCATCTTATTATTGCTTGTTTGAGGGTGAGTTCTAATGTGCACAAGCGAAACAGTTAAGGCATCATACCAAAGGGATTAAAACGAATTATGGACTGTCAGATTCGCAGTTTTTGGCGTGTGTGGTTGAAATTTGATGTCGTGAACCGAATTCTGATTATTTTGAATCACAATAGCATACCTTATAATAAAATCCACGTGACGAAAACATGTTTTATTACTTCCTCGATGTCATTGTACTATTGTAGCAATGGCAAAACCCTTATTGCATCCCCAATATACCCTTTTCTTCACTGATAGTGAGTTCCTCTTATTTGTTTAAAAATTGTCTTCCCCATGTAGCCTATTGGATTTGATTTGGAGGAAGGACGAATTATGTGTTCAACTGGTTCACTTTTACAGAGGTATTTCGCATTAAGTTTGGTAATATTTGATAGGATTTCTATTCCCTGTCCGTATCTCCCATCTCTTGTTTTGCTTGGTTTGGTATTGTTGTTCGTTTTCGAGGGAAAGATCTTGTTGATAAGGTCGACAAAAAATCCTCTTCAGGTGGCATATTCGTGATGAACCTTTATCTGGTATTGTTTGTCTTGTTCGGTGAACCTTCCACTGTTTACACAATGTGAAATGGAAAACCAAACACAGATCCACTACGTCATTTTTCGACAACCCAGATCTCTAACTACAACCACAATAACGATCACCAGAATTTCTTCTCGGAGATTCAAACGCCCCAAAGCGGCTATGGAAGACAGCGCCGTTAGAACACCAAACAATATCCATAAATAGAGAATAGATTGGGGATGAAAATATAAACAAGGGATAGTGATAACCAAGCAATAATAAAACAAGTCCAACATGTGGAATATAACAAAAATATCATAATAAAATAAAAAACCAAACCCGGTTCAAAGACTCGTGCATGCCTTAATCGTTTCACTTAAGCACACCAGAACTCGCCTTGTTTTAGTGATGCAATGGGTATAGTTAAGTTTTAATAGTTTGCTGCTTTGTGTTTCTTTTTGTTGCTTTCTCATACATAAAAAACATATATTTCAAATATGCATTTTACAAGTTATCTCTATAACTAATGAAAAAAAGAATTTTTTCAAGTTTCAATTAGTGTTGTAAAATCCGATTTGGTTATTGACTTGGTTGAAGTACTGGGTCAATGTGTCATTAGTTCAATCGGTGGATTATTAATTGGTCTGGTTTGATTCGGTTTATATTAAAAATTTTAAAAATATATTATATAAATATTAAAATTGATAACACAAGTAAATTGTATTAATAAAAAAATATAAATACCAATTACTTAAATTAAAACATAAGTCCACTTTTTAATAATAATAAAAATAAGTCATAAAGAGTACAGTAAGCAATAAAAGAGGTGTAAGAAGCAAATTCGACCCAAATAAGAAATATCCTAATTTCATATATATATATATATATATATATATATATATATATATATATATCATCTCTTCTAGTCTTCCCCTTCAATGATGCCGCAATTTGTGCCTTTGTGGATCTCGCATTCTTGTCATTAACATGATTGTTGCGCATCATTTTCTCACATTTCATGTGCTCTTCGCCTCTTCTGCTTCCTCCTTCCTCTTTCCCTTTTGCGTTATCGAAGGTCAGGTCGACGCGGCGGTGGCACAACCCAATCTGGGTTTTAAAAATTGGCCGGGTCGTTGGGTTTGACTGGATCACCCCAGATCATTTGCTTGAACGGTCCGATAATGCACTCACCCCAATTATAACACCTGATTCCAGTTGGATCAGTCCCACCGGTTGGACTAAATCGAGTTTTATAACACTGGTTCAAACCTATATTTCTTTTTTCTATATTATTATATTTGTTTTCCATCTCTTTCAATTTATCCTCTTCTATATATGCCTAAAAAATATTTTAAATTAAATTAAAACTTAAGTAATACATGGTAATTTAAAAATATTATTTATATATTCAAATCAGGATATTTATTTTTTATCAATTAATTATAATATTAGTTATATATTTAAAAATATTTACTTATTGTAAAATTTATATTTTATATATATATATAATATAAACATTTATCTTGTGTAATGATAGATTAAAATACCTTCATAAAAAATAAAAAGATATATTAAAATACTAGTAGTAATAATTTTAAAACTTTGAAAAATGAAATTATAACTTTTGATTATCCCGTATGTCATATTATTTAATATTTTAATAGATAAAAAAATTAAATTATAATTGTTAATTATTTTTAGGAGAATTATAATTGTTAATTAAAATTTAATAATTACAATTATAATAAAATGCATAAATATATGTCATAAAATATAAAAATA
>PYAF01004180.1:577675-624824 GCA_007407185.1 Glycine tomentella | reverse complement strand
CTTACAATGCTGATGATACCCCTTATTTATAGTAGTAATTCTGGAATTAAATAAGGCAAGTGGTACAATTAAATAAAGAAAAGAAAACTTGAATTATGGAGGTGAGTTGGAGGTGAGTTGGAAAGGTATGATGGTGGGAGACTTATGATGATGGTAGGGGTGGCTGTAGGGGTGGCTGTTTGTTGGGTTCCAGATCAATTGCACTATCACCTTCCAAATCATTTCCCAAAATGAAATGGATTTAGGATCTCTTTGGATAAGCTTCTTTAGAAGCAATTTTAAAATAAGAAAATAAGAAGAAAAAAATGAGATGAGTTTTTGCATAAGTAAAAATAAGTTTTCCATAAATTAATTTTTAGAGGCTCACCAATATAACTTCTCTAAAAGATGAGATAATATCTACAATTGAGCTAATGAAAACTCATTTTAATTTATGGAGAAGTTCATTTCATTTTTTTCTTCTTATTTTTTTTTTCTAGAAGTGCTTCTAGAGAAGTTTACATCCAAACAAACCCTTACAGCTCTATGGACTCTCCAATATCACCCCATAAGCATCACCATTCCAGAATATAAAAAAATTCCAGAAGAAAGTCCAGCGAACCTAATGAATTCTCATTATAATGACATTAAACTTTTGTAACCCCCGCCCTCTGCCAATATTATTTGTTCTGTCTTAATTCTTCATTTTAGAGAATTTCCACAAAGGTAAGTTCATGCTAAGGCTAACAAATTTCTAGAATTTTTAGCAGAGACATATATGTAATGGAAAAGCCCTGATGATTCTCTCTTATATTAGGGATTTTTCCTTTATTTTCTTGGAGATCCAGTTTATATAAGAAATTTTAAATTTGTATTGATAGAGTTCCTCACTTCTTCCTACTTTCTCTTGGCAAGGGTGGTGACTTGGAGTTAGTCTACCTCTTGTGTACTATATTTTAGGATACACTATTCATAATCTTTGGATCCTTCTACATTATTTCAAGGTCACTGCAGCTAGCCAGCTAATAATACACTATGTTTGTTAGGTTTTACATTGCTCCACACTTGCAAAGAGGGTTATGTTGCATATCAAGAAAGGTAACAACATATTACTGTTATATCTCTTATGGATAGTCCATTATGGTTTGTTGATATGACATTTAACAACTTCACAGGGATGTATAGATTTCTCAAAGTGATGGTCATTATATGGGCTGGTAGTCAACTCACTAAACTTGTAAGAGCAGGAAGGTGAGCTACTTCAACCCTTTCACATTGTTAGTTGTGTTATGCATGTAGATATGTTTGTGTCCTGTGCCCCAGTTAAGCCTAAAATTTGTAAGTGCTAACTTTAGAATATTTTTTGTAATTATAGTTAGAAACATTGTTCCTCTATCATTCCATCTCTTGATTGTTACTTTGTGATAAAGTTTTATCTCTAAGGATGGCAATTGACATTTGGCTTGTACACTTCATTTGAAAATCATGACAACTTTTAAAATTTCCATGCTTCTTAGGGATCAGAGCTGTTGAAAATGTTTATGTATGTGGAGGGATAAGTTATCTTTGTACTATCCTAGATTGCAGTTTGTCAATGTTATGTTTATTGTTTAAATCTGTGATATGTCGCATATGTGAATTAGGCAAAAACCCTTTCGTAATTTATAAAAACATCAACACATGGGGTTAGTACAATGACAACCATTTCAAACAATGGAGTTATTTCTTATGCAGAGCATTGGCAATGGCACCTTTTGTTAACAGAGGATTGTCCTGGTTTACTGATAAGTTCTTGTAGTTTAAATCACAAGGGAAGGTAAGTTTGAATTGAGTATCATCTATCTTTATTGTTTTTATCATTCTCATGGTTTGTTAACTAAGTTATTTAATTTGACATATCCAGGCTTTCATGGCATTGGTGGGATTCTGTCTTAAATTGGCTCTTACTGTCATTTTTTTGTCATCACTCTGCTTAGGGGCATGATGCCCCTTTCTGCCACCTTCGTGAGAGGACATTCAAATTCATTTGTCTCCTAAAAATGTATAAACGTTTTTTTATTATTCCATTGTTGTTTTGCTCTATAATACATTCTTGAATTTTAGCATGTTATATATGACAATGTCCCACAAAGTTGCACTTTTTCTTTTCATGTATGCGTACATGTTCCTTACATCACCTTTCTCCTCGAGTAATTTTATGTTGGTTTGGTTTTACAAAAAGTGTAAAAAAGTTAGAGGAAAAAATAAAAATAATTGAAAACAAAAAAAAAATATATATTAGGCATTAGTGAGCATCTCTGATAGGAACGGTTTATATGGGTTTCTTAAAGTCATATATTCATTTTTTTGTGGTCCCTACAATGCCATGTCATTCATAAGAACTCTAACCAAATTTTGCTCCAATGCAAAAAATTGTAAGAAACTCCAAAAAAATCTCCTTGATTGGTGATGTTTGAAAAATAAAAAATTCTAGAAAGAGTTTCTTATATAAGAAACTCAAATTTTTTATAAAGAAACTCTGATACCACTTAGATACTCTACAATGCATAATTTCTTCTGAGAAATAATTCCTTATTCTAAGAAACCCACTAACCACATTGTATTGGAGATGTTACCTGTCCGTGTAATGAGTTGCTCCTTTTTTTAATGGGTACCGTGAATTCAATTCACATTTAAATAAATAGATACTTTACATAACAAGTTAAAACATTTTACTCTGTCATTTTCTACTTTACTATATAAAATTGTCATACAAATATAAATATTTAGGTTTTCTGCAAATAAAAACTTCACTTTACCTTCTCTTTCATTCAAAATTATTCTTTTGTGATATTTATATTTTAATGAAAATTAAAACTTCACTTTATTATTTTTTAATAACTGACATTTTAATCAAATTGAGTCTCTTAATTACAATATATAATTGCTAATTAAATATAATTTATAATTATTGGCTGCTTTAAAATGACATTGTTTCAATGGATGCATATCGACCACACTATCGCAGCCCGTACCACCCACCAGGCACACGTTTGCCTTTTCCCCACAAAGGATCCAGAATGTTGTACATGGCAGTTGCAATGCGGTTATTGAAAGTTACGAAGCGTTGTACATCAATATTTTTTAAAAAAGAGGGAAGAAATTATGAGTATTGAGAGAAAAAAATATATCTACGAAACTCTCAAGGTTTTATGGAATTGATTGATGTATGTTTTTTATTATTGAAAAATCACAACGAAATCTATTGAAATTCAATTAAAAAAATCTATCCAAATTTTTATACTTTTAAATATTAAAAAACCTTTTTTAAGCTATTTTTTTTTATTGCATACCATTAAATTTTGTTATATTTTTTAAAAAATCCTAATAATCCTAATTGAATACCTCAATTTTGTTTTTGTCATTTAATAGTCTTGATTGAATACTCATCAATTTTATTTTATATATATATATAAACTTTTATCATCTTAATCTAATACACCCCTAATTTCTAGGATATGATGCATTAATGTAGTTACCATCAATTAATTCACAGTATCTAACAATTTATTGTCTCCTAATTTTTTTTATAAATGTTTTTTATGTATAAACCTTATGATTTTTTCAGTTATTTATTTTTATGATTTAACAATATTTTTTTCAAAATATTTTTAATCTCTTCAAATGTTATGCATCCGTGCGACGCGAGGGTCAATTTCTAGAGTTTTGGAAAGCGAGAGAAGCTTAACTGCTTAAGTATTAAGGAAATGATGCAAATGACAGAGTAAAACTAGGCTCATATCATGGCAGCCATCCAAGTTAGGCACCTCCCAATGACAACGACCATCAATTCCTCCCCTAAAATCGCTTTCTATTAACCCATTTATACTATAGCCATACTCATAGATACAATGTTCCTTGACTCTCCCTTTATGGTATTATTACTATTTCGTAGTATTGCTCACGAGTCTTTGATTAATCCATGCAAGATACCTGATCCGAATAGTGTTCACTATAATATTCTAAACCTGACATACCCACGTACCAATATGATGGAATGGAAGTCATTCTACTATCGCTGCATAACAAACTTACAAAATTATTTGTTTATGATACTTCTTCCAAGAATTATTAAGATGAACCTCTCACTTTGAGCAAACTTATTGGATTAAACTAAACCCGGTCCATTTGTATTTAAAATTAATAAAGAAAACAGCATTCAGGCCAGGGGATGAGGAACAAGAAATATGATTAGTTAATTTTAATATTTTAATAATTTTTAAAAACGCGGGGGTGTCACCAAAAAAGATGATAATAAGGACCAACTGTACACAATATGCTTGTCAGTTGGGCTCTGAATTGCATTAGACAATGAAATTAGTTTATAAAATTTAGCTAGTAAAACAAGTTAAACCTAGGCTAAACTCCACGAGGACCACGACATATGTGGGCAAGGAGAAGCAAATAGTAATGCATTTATATTCTCTTATGTTGAGAGATTTGCATCAAAAATCTTGTCAAAAAGAAGTTTAAAATCACGAGAACTTGGGAGAAAAATATTCCAGCAAGTAAAGCCATATTTTTACAGGTCCCAAATTTGGCTCTTTGCCATGACGATGTGAAAATTATTAAGACCCTGAAAAACCCCACCTACAAAAGGACTTCAAAATACAAACCAAAACAAGTTAATGGTTACTCAACAGTAAATCGTAGGTACACACATCCGTGAAGTTTCCCTTCCCTATTTATACAACCCATAAACATTTCAAATCTTCATTAAAAAAAAGACACATTCATCACATTACTTAGTAGCAATGTATGCAACTAGCTTCATTCCATGATCTTTTCATCAGACAAAAGAACCAAAACTTCAAATTAGATGAGTCTTCAAGTTTCAGCAGGTGAACAAAACCTCAAACCGCTGTTCATTTCATTGCTGAGTCAAGTGGTATCTTGTCTTGCTTACTGCCAACTGAAAACAATAGCATTTCTTCAATTTTGCAATCACAACTTTAAACAAAACTAGGGAAAAGGAGAAACAAGATTCCAACTCTTCAATTAAATCAAATAAGATTCCAACTCACTGGTAAAAGCAGAAAGTTCAGAACTCTTCAACACTCGTAGCCTCTTCACTGTTGATACAAACATGCTGCCAAGCATATGTAGACATTAAAAAAACATATAATATAACTACATTTGCTGCCAATCATAGTTTTCTAAATCATAAAAAAAAACACCAAAGGGAAAAGCCAATTGCGCGAGTTATTTTATAGTTTATTTGTATTTCTGAGAGGGGGCAGTCGTACAGGTGTTATCATGTGAAAGAACAGACATGCCATGGCATGTACTGCTTCAGATTTATTCACAACAATTGGCACAAAAAAAAGTTGTTTGATATAAATATATGGTAATTGTTAAGCACAAGGAATCTAACTAAATATCCATTGCAGTTTTAGGATCAAAATGTTAATTCGTCATTGGTCTTCACACATCAAGTGGTAAGGTATAATATATATAATATAATATAATAGTATTGAATAAAATAAAATAGTAGTGCATAAGATTGATAGTGATAAGATGCTTACTGCCATGGCACATCCCCAACAAGCATCCTGTCTCCTTCATTATCCTCATAAACAAGAGTAAACTCTCCACTTCCATCCAATAACCCCGTAATTGCTTTCTCTTCCTCCTGCTTGTTGTGAACTCCACCAGCAGAGGAATCTCTTTGAGCTGAACAGCAATGAGAAAAAGACAAAATCAGATAACTTCACAAAGTTTCCTTCTTGACAATCAGGAAGATAACTAAAGCGTGGAAAAACAAAATGGTCTAAAGGGCCAAATACAAATTGTATTTAAAAACATGGTTGGTGAAAAAGATTGACCGTAAGCATTAAATGTTGAATTAATGTTAGCCAACCCCCAAGTACATCATAGTAGTCATAATTTTTTTTTAATAAGCTTATTTTAAGTTTTGGCTTACTAGTTTGGTAGCTATCAATCAAAAGTAGTAAACAAAAAAATGTCCACACAAGGATGATTTATATCAACTACAAGAGAATAAACAATCCTTGATTTTGAGTGTCACAAAAATTACCAGCAAGAAGACCTCTGAATAGCTCGTTCACAGCAGAAGAGAGGTTTTTATAGCTGTCGTAAGCATTGAGGTCCACTTTTCTCCCTATTGGAATACCATCCATGTTGATCTTGACAAACAAGCCTTTATTATTAGCATACTTGTCAACAGGTTTTTTACCAGCAACCTTGTTGTGCTGCTGCTCAGGCTGAGACTCAGGAGGTGGTGGCTTCGAAGCATTGCTGCTGCTTGCAAGGTTCTTCCTGAAGGAACGAATTGGGGGCCACCCCACCACTGGAGCAGGAGCAGTTCTGTTTGTTTGTTTGTTAAAGGGTCCACAAGGAAAAATGGTAAGTTAGGCATGAAAGTGAACAGTGAAACTGGTAAGAACCAGGCTAAAAGTTAAAAAAAAAAAAACAAAAGATGAGGTGGGGCTAAACTCTAGCACTAGTTACCACACTAGCACAATCCTGCCATCACTCATCAAGTTTACATATTTAGTACTATTACTTATACATATATTCTTTTTCTTAAAATCCAAATCAACAAGAAAAAAATAGGCTTTCCCCACGAGGGACCAAAGAAATTAAAAACGGAGAGACAAAGTGAGAGAGGGAAATAGAGACAGAGTCAGGTATTCACATGCCAATGTCAAACCTCACGGAAGCTAACGAAGGCACATAATAAATGACAGATAGCATCGAAAAACCGATGAGGACATATCTGAGAGAACATGGCAAAGAAGTATAGCAGAACAAAAACGGCCAGTACAGGGTACAGGGAGATCAAAGCTTAAAAATTGTCCCTTCCTTATTTTTCTGTGGTTGAGAGCATAACCATACAAGTGATAGTAATTAATAATGGAAAACTCTAGTTATTTTTTCTTTCACTCAAAAGTGCAACAAGGGTTTTGTGAAATACTAGATCTATGATATACGGTAACAAGTAGAAAGAAGGTGGGGCAGAGATTAGTTTGCATGGACCACAAACACGAGAAAAAAATGAAACGTGACTCTGGGGAATGAATATCCTCTGTCGAAAAGTAACAAAACATGGATACAAGAAAGAAAAAAGGTGGAGTACCTTTTCTGAGAGGTGTTAGGCTGGGACACAGCTGTATTTGCAGAAGAGGGAGAGAACACTTTACCATCACCACCATTCTGCTGCAACTCTACCAGCACCTTAGCGCAAGAAGCATCTTTTCCCATCATCACAGTTTGGGTTGATGATGGGAACTGAAAAAATGATGAAGAGGCTTTTTTGTTGTTACCCTGGCCATGGTGGTGGTAGTTTGGCCATGGATGAGAGGCCTTGCTTTGGAACCCATTATTGTTAATGTTAGGAGAGAAGCAACCAAGAGAGAGAAGAGATTGATCTTCTCTTTCTGTGTTGTTGTTGTTGTTCATTTTACCACCCAGAGACCAGTCTTCACCAGGTGGACCAAGCCTCAGTTCAAGTTTTCTTTCTTCTGAGGACTTTCCTTCGTTCCTCTTGTTCATCTGCCACTCTCTATCGTTTGAGATAAAATCCAACAGCTGAGGAGATGCCTCGTTTCTTGACCTTTCATTCATCTTTTGTTCACGCCACACTCAAAAGGAAGATTCCTCCTTGCTCAAATATCACTCACCAGTCACCAAATATATATGTATATATATATATATATATATGAATGTATGTATGCAAGAAACAAAAACAAACTCTAGAACCTCCACTGCTTCATGCAACAACAAAAAAAAAAACATACAATAGTTAGTAGTTAGTTAAAGACAAAAGGTTGAAAACATGTGTCGTTTAAAAATGAAAATAAAAACATACTATATGAAAAATGGACATAAAATGATATAGGCATGGTGTTAGAGAAGTGGGAATCTTACAGTTACAAGTCTAGCCGCAGCTTAAATCCGCAAAATACCACATCTTGTAACTGTGAGAAACAAGAGCTTCTTTACAACCAGTATGAGAGCCTGAGCGAACAGCCAGAATGGAAAAAAAAAGGTTTTAAGGTTTTGGGCACTGCAAAACGTTGGTAGCAGAAGGAGGAACACACAAGTATTATCACAGCTCAACGTAAACCCCACCAAGAGAGATAGGTAGGAAGAGAAATACACACCCGAAAAGCAACGCAAAGGTGGAGGGAGCTATATAATAGCATGGGATAGTAATCTTAGCTTTGCTTTAAGTCTTTTATTTGCACGCTTAGTGGGTTCTCCTGCTCTCTTTCTCTTTCTCTCTGTCTTTGCTCTTTTAAAGGAGAGAGAGGGAGAAAAAAAAGAGACAGAGTAGTGATAAAAACCAGAGAGATTCCCCTAGGCCAACCAACCAACCCAAGAACACAAAACAGGAACGGAATTAGAGCACAATGCACGCAACCTCAAGTCTCATAAAAATAAGGTTGTTTAGCACAGGAAGTAAAGCATGCGGTGGCTTGTGCTTGTGTTGTGCTGAGTGCTGACCTCCCCTAAAGATACTCACACTATCCCCCTACGACTATACCCTTATACTAGCTCCTATTCCTTTAAGTACCTTATTAGCACACATCCCCAAACACTCCCTCCCATTTATTAATCCTGTGCTAGAAAATGACTTGCGATGGAGTACTAATAATTTCAGATTTAATTTCTCCCTGATCATCATACTCAGCCAATTTGATCATTTAGCACCTTTTTTTATTTTCCTTTTGGATTCAGTCAAGGCGAATTAGTTTACTTAAGCACTTGAAAGTCCAAGAGAGGGACACTGGCACGCTCAAAGTCCATGCTGGCATAAAGGGGCAAAGTTTTACTACCCTTTTAGTAATGATGGTAATGTTAGCCAATGTTAATTTTTACAACATAATTGGTTGGTTAAAGATTTTCATTGGGTTGGATAAGATTAGTGAGATAAAAATTACTTAGAAAACATAATTAGAGGGTAAACTAAAATTAACATTTGAAAGGGGTGGGTGCTTTTGAGATGTCAGGAAATTGATGGATGGGATAGCAAAGGTTGCTTTTTTGTTTTTATTTTGGAGGGAGAGGATTTGCATGATCCATATTTGCAGGTCTTCTGCAATAAAAACATGCAGATCCCATGATCTTGTCTCCTCTGTTCTATTCTGCATTCTCCCTCTCTCTCTCTCTCCGTCCACATATCCCCATATGATGATAATTTGAGAATTGTGTGAATGAATGGGATTCCCTGTGCTGCTATTCAATCGTGTGTGCTACGCATCACGCTATCCCTGCCGTTTGATTTCAGTCTATTAGCGTTGGGATTTGTTTTGTCTATTCTAAATCTGACAAAAAGTGGAGTTTGTGTTTTTTATTTATTTTTAATTTTTGATAGTAAAAAATGAAAGAGAAAACTCTGTCTGAAGTCTGCACTTCACAGCTCAAAGGAGAACTACTTTTGTTGCTTTTCCTTTATGTTTAATTATAAAGGAACTATTTAGGTTTTGTATGATTTTCAATTTGTCAGAATTATTTTTTGAAAAAATGTGTTTGAATATGATACCAAATTCAGTCTAAAAAATATTTTTATTGTGAAGAAGAATATTATTATTTTATTATATTAGTAAAGTTTATCTTTGAAATGTTAGAAAAAGACGTTCTGTTTATTAGTATAAATAAAACAAACCTCTCTATCAAAAAACAAATATAGATGAATTATTTTCAACTCACTTCAAGAATAAAAATAACTTGAAATAAATCTCTTAATGCTATTCATTCCGAGCAAGCACCGACAATCCAACAGGTCATTGGTTTAATGAATTTGAATTTTTTAAATAAGATTTTTGAGTTTTAATTTTGTGAATAAAAAAGCTTTAATTTGGTTAAAAAAATCATACTAAAGTAGTTAGTTAAATTAGTCAGATTTCTGTAATTAGAAGGTTTAAATATATATATTTTTGCATATAATTTAGTATTTTTTATTTTTGTTCTTGAAAAAAAATCATTTTAATTATTTCAAAATATATTTATTTATTTTTATTTTTAAAGAGTTTTAAATAACACATTTAACAATAAAAAAATATTATCTAAAATATAAAAAAAACATATTTTACGAATAATAAAACAAAAGATTTTAGAAGAAAAAAACTTTAAAATAAAAAGAAAAAAAACATTTAAGCCTAATAAAAAAATATAGCAAGCAGCACAGCGGTAACGACGTAGTCTAATCCCCTTCGTACGTCGTTACGTAAAAAATATAGATTGAAAATGAAGTTGTGCTATACTATTATCACTCCCCTACCCTGCAAATAATTTGTAGGAATCTGGAATCTCTCTCTCTCCTTTTACAATTAAATCGACTAACATTTAAATATTACGTGTTGCTCAATAATAAATTCTTAAGAAAAATATAATATTGTAATGGATTATATTTATTTGAAAATATCATCATATTTATAATCTATCTATAATTATATATAAAAGGAATATTGAGTTTTAACATACACATTTTTATTCCATTTTGGCATTTTTAATTACCTTTATAATTTTTTAATAAATCTCTTTTTTATCATTGAAACTATACTCTTGAAACAACTCATTCTAAAAGTTACATGCTACAAACCTCCCAGTCCCAGTGCTCCACTCCTATTTAACATTTTAACTTGTATTATCTTTTTTATTTTTTATGTAAACAAAAATAAACAGAGGCACGAAGGGCCTCTTTTCCACTGGTTGTGCATAAAGTAATTATTTAAGTTTAAAAATCTAAAATCCTTAAAAAATTATCCAAGTTTAATTTACTTATTTATGTGTATATATAAGGATTAAGATATTTAATTTTAAAAAATGAATGTATACACCAAATCCATTCGATGCTACAGGTTCACAGAGCAACATTACGTACGTGGCGAGTCGCGTTGGTGTATGCGGATTTGTTTTCTTTTTTCCGTTTCAGGTTGAGACATTTGTCAAGGCGTTAATCAATGAAGAATTCACGTGTGTGCCTTCTACAACTACAAGAACAAACCACCATATATGCTTGTCTTCTTCCAATTTTAATTCCGTGGCCGACTTCCATAGTTCCATATTTTCTTTTCTTTCATATCTAGTATAACAATGTTTTTGGTAGCTGGGATATAACTCATCTAGATTGGATCAAGTTTTGCTTATTTTTTAATTCAATTTAATTAAATTTAAGGTGGCAATTTTTTAACACGATATCTAATTATTAAATTAAACTAGCAATATAACAACTTGATCACCATAAAAACTCATTCAAATACTCTATTTTTATGATAGAGAGTACATTCCTACAGTTACAACTTTGGCTTTTATTCATAGGCTACAATATTGAGAGGAAAAAAAAAAAAGAAAGAAAACTGATAATTCATAAGCTATGTACAGAAGAATGTTAGGGATTTTAACAGAGTTATACATATTTCAAACGAATAGTATCAGAAATTGACTAAAAACAAACTATATAACTTTACGTACTAAAATTGCTGAATTTGAAACAATATTCAATTGATTTGTACAATTATCAAACGTGTGAACATTTGTGTAAAATAATTAATTAAAACTACTTTTAAAAAAATAACGAAAGGAGCTTATAACAGTATTCAAAATATTTATCCCATTTTTTGGTTAGTGTGCGAATTATATTTTAAAATTAATAACCGTTAGTAAAATAATGCCTACTTTTTTTTAGATTTTGCTACTCAGTTTGCTTATAGTTGTTGCAATGAATAACATTTCAATCAATAGGAAAAAATGAATAACATTTAACTGGTATAGTATGATTTCTTTTTACTATCATATTAGACAATCTTATTCAAATTAAATAGAATTATTATAAATGATAAAATTTTCTTTTTAAGTATGTATTGCACATTAGAATTTGAATAAAAAATTATTTATTAAATTAAAATAATTTCACGTTAATTTATCCACATGCTTATTACTTTGTTGGTATATAGGCTTAGTTCACTATTAGAAGTTAGAAAGGGGAGAAAATGTGTGTGTGATATATAAAATTGTCGTCTTTTTCTCCCCTTCTCCCCAAGTGAGAAAATTTAGAATTATCCCGTTTCATTTTTGTCCAAGTTTCTTAGTATACTTGACAATATTTTCACTAACTATTTT
This sequence comes from Glycine tomentella, assembly GCA_007407185.1. Classification (NCBI taxonomy): domain Eukaryota; kingdom Viridiplantae; phylum Streptophyta; class Magnoliopsida; order Fabales; family Fabaceae; genus Glycine; species Glycine tomentella. The sequence continues at coordinate 612,719 of PYAF01004180.1, read as the reverse complement.
CAGATAATAGAAAGTTTATTTAGTACAAATGGATATCACAATAAAAGATTAAACAATAATTTAAGCTTACGTTTGATAAGGAAGTTGTACCTCCTCAATTATTTGGCTTGTTTGTACGTTAATTAGGTGGTTTGTATAATAGGCTTAATAGCCACCGCGCGTTGAAGTTAAAATACCCTGTCTTGAGCCATTATTTAATTGCATGTGTATAATTATGATTTGATCATCTTTAGAATTGATAAGATTTTTGGTTAAAAAAATGATAAGATTTTGTTCAAGCAAAATATTACTATGTCTTCCTAAATATAAATTTCGTTTAATTAATTCACATATTTTACAAAAGTCAGATAATTTAGTTAATAATATTTATTTTGTTAGTAATTTATATTATTTTAAAAATTATCATGTAGATTATTATATATGACTCATCATCTTACTCTTGCTACTTAATTATTTTCTATGTATTTAATTATTTAATGCGTATTAGTCTCACTTTTCAATCTTTATAAGAGTGAATAAATTTATCGTATTAATTTATAATATTTATTGAGTATTTTGGTAAAAAAAAATACTATGTAAAAGAAAACTTAAAATAGTCTTATAAAATATAATAAACACATTTTTAAAACAAAAATTTATATTTAAGGATGAAGGTAATAACATTTTTTTTTTGCAAATTTATTATTATTTAATAAGACTTAAGTATATTTTTATTCTTTAAGAGGATTCTTTTTTTATTTTCTTAAATAAAAATTTGAAGCCTTTTAATAAATAACATGATACTAAGTGTATATAAAATAAAATTAAAAGTTATTATAATGTCAACTATTAATTTTGAATTACACTTGTCATAATTTAAATGAGTGTAATTATCTAATGAAAGAATTCATATTTGAATTTTATCATGTATAACAAAAAAAATTAAGCCAACAATAATTATGTATTATAAATTGAATTAATGTATGATGCAATAGAAAGAAAAAAAAAAAAAAAACGAATGTGACACTATAACTTGTTTTTTGAATTTCTGCTGTTGTCAGGTACGGTTGGTCACTAGGAAACGCACTATAATTGTTACTGCATTGCTCCCCGTCTCTTTGCGGTGGCAATACACGGTAAATATAGGATCTGTCATTGTAAATTTTAACATTAAAAACTTTAAATTTAATTTTAAAAAATAAAACATCATTTGCAATCCTTCATTATATGCGTGTGTCAGCGCGTTCGAACATTTATTATCATTGTATCACAAACTAAATTAAATTTACGATAAATTATTAAGTTACTTTCTTTCTGTATTTAATTAGTTTAATATGATATCGTTATTATTAAATTGCAGTAAAAATTAATTTAGTTTTTAATTTTTAAAATTGATTAATTGATGTAATGTTGTTATTTTTGTCCAATTGCGTGAAAATAAAGTTAACTTCTTTTACACACGACACACTAAAGAAAATTGACATATAATCACCACTTAAAGACATCTCCATAAAAAAAAAAATAATGAGTTAACTTACATTAGTGTAAGTTAATTTCTCTTCTTATAAAAATATAATCTAAGAGTAATATAGTATATAATCATGGTATTACAATAGTGTTTTTTTTTTTTTAGGAATGATATCTTCTACCAAAGCGTAGAGATCATCAGAATAAAAATTGTTCCTTTTGACAAAATTTTCTCTATACATATAATTAAAAATTAAACTCTTTACAACATGCGTATTTCTCAAATATTACAGTAGTATTTCTATATACTAATAGTATTGTTTTGTGCATTTGCAATTTGGCACAACAATGACAATCAGTTTAGGCACTAGAAGTGCTAGAGATGAAAGTGAAAAATCAAGAATGTTTTTTTAGATTTAATTACTGTTTTAGTTTTTGAATTTGAAATATATTTATTTATTTTAGTGTATGAAATTTAAAAATATTTTATCGGTCCTTGAATTTTGAAAAATTATTTTTTAGTCTCTAATATAATAAATTGATATTTTGTGATAATTTTTAACTGCTTTAAATTAATTTTTATTTTTTAACCATTTGAATCTATATTTTAAAATTAGTAAAAAGTGTTAAAAATTATCACAAAATATTAATTTATTATGTTATGGACTAAAAACAATATTTTTAAATTTTAAAAATAAAAATGTAATTAAGCTTTTTTAATCAACAAAATATAAATTATATTGATATGTATAGAGTACAAAGGATATCCAAACCTATTTACAAGAAATATGTAAAACATCCTAGAATATCCTTTCTAAACCAAGGTTCCATAATATTTATATGATATAAATATTTAATAATTTAGGCTGGAGAAAAAATCAAGCATGTTTGGTATAGATAAAAGAAAGATTAAACTTGTAAATTATGTATGGGCCCGCTGAAAAGGCTTTCACTACAAATAAGATAAAAGAAAAGTTGAAATGCACAATAAACATAGTGTAATTTTTTTTTCTTTTCCAAACAACCCCTGTTGTTTGCCTCGTGCAAAAATGCGAGCAAAAATCACTTTCAGGTTGGGCATATATACAATATATAGTGCATGATGTTAAGTATATAATTTTTGTGAAACAATTGTCATGAACTCAAGCACTCGTATTCCTCATACACACCCAAAAAATTTGAATATATGGACAATATAAAAGAAAATTGGTTTGCAAGTGGCATACAATCGATTATGCTCTAAGACATAATTGATTGCATGCCACCAAATTAAAAGAAATGTATCGTGTTGGCATATAATCGATTATGCATTAAAATGAATTATCTTATAAAAAACATTGTTTGGAAAAAAAAATAAAGAGTAAAGTAAAAACATGCATTTAATAAGGGGTAAAATGAATTTTTTAATGAATATATTTATTTATTTAGCTAGCAATTTAATTGAATTTTTTAATTCTATTTTATTATAACCAAACAATCTTAATTTAATTTTCTACTCTATTATTTTTATTACTTACAAAGTGTAACATTGATGATGTAGAGAGAGAGGTGGCCTGGAAGGGGAATCTGGAATCTTTATGATGCATGCGGCTCAATCTTGTGTTGCGCGGATTTGGGAGAAACGAATGGTTGATTTGGATGAACACAAGTCCAATCAAAGTCGTACTGGTAATGATGCTGTTTTATGAGAGATAATTAATTGGATGTCAGTGGATGCCAGTCTTATCATGCGACTCAGTCTGATGCCATTACTTCAGCCGTCTGATCTTATTCTTCTTTTTCCTTTTCCGGGATACAACTACGTGGGCCCCACCCCCTTCCGTCCTTTTATTTCGTTTTGATCATCATTTTGCATTTTCGTCCTTTCATCCCTCCTCATTTTTTTAACAAGTATTTTAACTTTTCATATTTTTTTTAAATAATTAAAATTTAATTGATAAATAGAGATAAATATATTAAAGCAACTTTAGTGTAAGATCTTGAGTAAGGATCTTGAGTTTAAGATCTGGTTTTCACTAGATCTCCTAATAAAGGAGGTAGAGAGATCTCTAACATGGAGAATGAATTCTTGTAGAAGAACTCTTAAGATCTGCACATTGTTCAAAAAAGAATAAATTTTTTTCTTCTTTCTCTCTCTAAGATCTCAAAATAAAATCTACCATTAAAGAATAAAATAGGAGGGATCTTGAGAGATCTTCAATCCTACATGACACTATAGGATCTACCAAAAAATGGTCTAAGATCCCAATTTGAGATCTACCACTAAAGATGCTCTTAGTCAAAGCCATTTTTGTACTTTTACCTAAATTATAACATAAAGATTTCTAACTTAAAAATCTGTCCATCTTTTGCTCAAATCATAATTTAAAAATTTCCAACGTAAAGCTAAAAACATTAGAGCTCATTTCACTGACTAAATGTTTGAACTAACGTTTATAAATTTAAATTGAGTTCAAATTTAAGTTTAATTATCAATTGAGTTTGTAAAAGTAATCTAAGTTTTATTTTTATAAAAATTTAATATGCAAATATACTTTTAAAAATAATTAAATATGTCATAAAACTGAGTTTACTCTACAAAACTAAAAACTAAACATAGCTTAAATGCATGAGCAAAACAAATATTATGTTTGGATTATATATATTCAGAAATTTAACTCGTTTGATTGTAGAGTAAAGAAAAATATTTTGGAAAAACATAATTTTTTTTATCTATTTTATATTCATCTTGTTTTTTCGTTCATATCTTGATAGGTTGTTAAATACTAGTATTTATTAGTTTTTAAGAAGGTTGTGCTGAGTTCAGTCCTTTTATAAAGAGCAACTCTTTGAGATGATAGCAAGGGTCGCGTTTTCATCCTTTCTCTTTGTTTTTTGCTTGTTTATTTTTCGAGTCCTTTTTATGGATGATCTTTTTCTGTCCTTGAAAGTTATTTAATTTAATTTAAAGAACCAGATTCATGCAAAGATATGGGTTGAGATTGCATTCCTGAATTGGTTAAGAATAAATTGATGACAGTGGCCCACTCAAGTGTTGATCATCGGACAACAACAACTTAACCTTTCAAGGCAACATAAAAAGAAAAATAAGTGTTAAGAGGAGAATGCTTCCTTTGTATACATCACATGGTACATGTTGTAAATTCGTCCTAAACCGTGCTATGGAGTCAATTCAATTGAATAGCAACCATTAATTGTGTCCATTAGACAAGGTATCTATTCTAGTTCCATGTGTACTGCAAAAGAGAGAGAAAAAAAGGAAAAAGTAGAAACTCGAATTAGCTTATCTTAAAAAGTTAAATTATTGGTCCGAATAAAAACTATACAATAACTTAAATTCGGATCAACAAAATATATGGATAAATGGATCGTGAGATGAATTTGAATGATTTATTTACCGTACGTGTAACACATGTTGTTGCACTATTACTGATCACCTGTAGCGACTACAAAATCTGGAGAAGAATTGAGGTTTTATTTGGAAAAATAATCACATTATATAGAAAAAAAAAGGGAAGGAATCTGACAAGAAGTGTTTGATTGAAGAAAAAGGGTGAGAAAAGCTAGCAGTGAGTGACCTAGCTCATATATCGAAACCGTCTTTTGGATTTCTCATGTCTTGTAGTTGTACACACAACGCGGCTCTCAATTTCGCTTTCATTATCTTTGGCACTTTAATTTGCTAGGTGGTTTGGTTGGGTGAGCACGAGCATGAAGAGTAGATATATAATGTGTTTGGAAACTCGTTGAGAGGTAAAGAATCATATATATCTGAGCAAGAGTAAAATATATATAACATATTTGATTTTACATTTTAGATGTAATAATTTTCTGTGTTTTAAATGTGATTTTTACAAAGTTAACAGCTACAATTTCTATGTTGCAAACACTATTGGTTCATTCTTAATGAGTTTCCAAATATGTTATATAAGTTTTCTAAAATTACATTTGAAACGTAAAACTAAACATACTATTAACTTAGTAGATGTTTATTTTATAGTTAAAATTATTGTAACGCATATTTTAATATAAATTTAACAGATAAAAATAAAGATGTTGATCTTTTGTGTCACAAGATATTATGTACAGGATTTTCACACATAGACATATGTTACTAACACATGGGTTCTTAATATAATTTGGGTTTTGCGTGTGCATGGAGAGGCTGCTGGTCGACCATACCGTGTATATGGACTGTGTGAGAGAGTGATGAGCATAATAATGTGTTATTTTCTCGCACGTTTTCTAACAATAAAATGGATCGATCGTCTTACACTGCCACCAAAGATGACTACTACTCCAATCCAACAACTCCAAACCATTTAACTTTGATGCATATCCTGAACTTTGTGTTTGTGGGAGACCCCACCCCACCCCATTCCTTATATCTAGTATTATATTACCATCATTGAAAAGATCACTTGCGATCCCCACTACTATTGCTATAGTTTTATTCTTCCCTTTCATTGATTGCACCCATCACCCTGTCTTTTTGATAGTTCTTAGTGTAGTGACTTTTTTGTTTGCTTTTATGTGAATAATTGGCTCATGCGCCGCTACAGTACCAAGAATGTATGTGTTGTGTGCATGATAAGTAATGGGATCCACCTTTAGACTCTGGTGTTTCAATTTGTTACTTCGAAGAAAAAGAGGCTGTTCTCTCTCCCTCTCTCTCCTTGTATATATGGTCATTACTTGCTTAAAAGGCACCGACTGTTGTGTACCATATGCATGAAAAGTTTGAGTTGGAAGTTGGGCTGCGATTGCCGAAGAAGAACAACTACTGATCCATACTTGTAGATATTTTCACTGTAATTAATGAATACATGATATCATGGAATGAATGCATGATGCATGTGTAGTTTCAGAACACGTGTTAACGTAATAACGTTGCATGACCACGTTAAATTTCGAAATTATTAACTGCTTAAATTCGGACTTATTTTATTTTACATTAAGTTTATTGTTTTGATCATCTTATCTGTATGTTGTTTAAATACACAAAAGAGAAAACGATTATGTAAAATTATTTGTTGCTGTCAAAACTTGAGCTGAACAAAATTATAATGTGAGTATGTGATGTGACCTTAAACAATGGAAATAGATATTTTAATAAGTTATTTTTTTTTCTTCCCCTTGAAATCTTCAGTAAATATATAATAGGTTAGTTCATAAATTTAGTGGTGACCGAAAGAAATAAAAAACGAAGTTGCTGACTAAAAGGTAAATTAGTAATTTAATATAAAAAATTTAGTTGAGTTGGTTAAGGAGAATATGTGAGTGTTGATACAGTGTTTAATTTTCACCTATAAAAAAATTGCAATTTAATGACTGAATTATTTTGATTAGGAGCTAGCAGACAATGTTAATTAAAGATTATCCCTATATATCTACATGTAAGAGTCTTTTGTGAGTCAAGTTCGTGGCTTGAATTGTTTTCCGTTCCCAAAAGATCGATCTTCCACAATGGATTTGGTCTTGACCTAAATCAATTACTTTTTTTACCATTTATGATTGCTTTTTAAGAGTTGGCCTGCTTTGAATTTGATGATAAGTCTAGCAAATTGTGCTTTTGGTTCTAAATTAAGTCAATTAAGTCAATGTTTAGATAAAGAAAACAAAAAATCTCTCTCTCGAATGTACACACATTCTTAACATTTTCTTAAAAGAAAAAATCTTAGAGTTGGTGATGTCATGATTTTGATTGTGTCATTGTGGATTAATCTTCTCATCATGATTTTTACATTTAATAAAATCGACTCAAGATCCTAAAGATCTCCTTTACGCTGCGACTTGCGAGGATCAGAATTATTTGAGCCTACATACTGTGTACACATTGTTCTTCTCTCTCCATGCTTGTTTCTAGTTCCAGTTAATTAATAGGTCGTTATTCCATGATTTCTAATATTATCTAAAGCAAGCTAACGCATTCATGGAATACAACTGTATGCTTTTCCCTTTTGCATGCGAGAGCTATTATTATTTATTTCTTCCCAGTGGTAGTGAAATTTAATACTAAAAATGAAAAAGAAATTAAGTATCAAGAAACAAATTAAGAATTGATAACGACTCACTGTCGATAACGCTTATCTAACAAAATATAATGCTTCATAAATTTACTGTGCCTCTCGCGAAATCACAACTCGTAGGTTTTTTTTTTTTTTTTTTTGTGTTAAAGCAGAAAAAATCATAAAACTTCAAGAGCATACATTATGCATAGAGATCTTAGTATTATTTCATATATTAAGAATATTAACATGTATTAGTATTATTTCATTTTGCTCCTTGTCATCCTTTTTTACGAATCCAAACAACAAACAAGGCTTAATACATGGTAACTCCAAAAATATGTTTTTTTAGTATACTATTTCTTTTGAACTTGGATTTTTTTTAGTGCCTTTTCTTCAATTAGAAGTAGTTATGGAGCAGAATGCTTACATAATCAAAGAACTTTTGATATTTGATTTAGTTACTTCACATGTGTGCTTCTAATTTTTTTGTTTTTCTAGTAGGCAATGGTCCTAATGTGTCATTGGAGGTGTTATCTCAAACAAATTTGACTTACCTTTGAGGCACCAATTTTCCATGCTAATACATTTAGTTTTGTGCTAATTGACTTTTATTATGATCGGAAGAAACCTCTTACTAGCAAATATCATCAATAAGATTTGTTGTCGTCTCCAATAGTTAAAATTTGGTGGGTTAACTTAGAAGGGGACTGTTGTTGGCCTTAGTTTGATGTGACAACAACGTTGTTACGGCTAGGAGTGGGAATTAGGATCAACATGTCATAAAAGCGAAGTTCACTGAATATGGATAAATAAAGGAGGTTTAAGACAAAGAAAAACGAAATGGTTTGTCTCAATTAAAAGAAATAGAAAGGCTCCTTAAAAGGCTAAGGGAAGGCTAATAACACCAATGACAATGGTCAATGAAGGCACAAGAACACTATTGCTTTGGCACACTATCTATTCTTTTCCTTTTATTTTCCTTGCTTTCAAATTTATCGAAACCATACATATATAGACTTATCCAAACCTAACCTTTGTATTTTCATTTTCCCCCTCCAGGTATTATTATTTGTTGGATAAATAACTTATCCAAACCTAACCTTTGTATTTTCTTTTCCCTCCTCCAGGTATTATTATTTGTTGAATAAATAACTATTTACTATATCTATGCCTAAATATATATTTTTTTTAACTAATTTACACCATTTAAAAAAATTGATTTATTTAGTTAACATTAAATTTATTGATAATCTGTATTTTTTTTTCAAAATTAATCTTAAAATTATTGAAACTTATCATCTTTTTTCTTTTCAGTCAATTACTTTTTACATAATTAAATAATATGTGCTAATCTTCTTATTTAATCCTTATAAGAGAAAAAATATATTTATCTTCCTAGCTCATAACATTTATTTAAAGTAATTAAAGGTATCCTAGTAAAAAAAATGTACATAACTTAAAAAAATCTTATTAAAAGAGAAACAAATCTGAAAAAAAAAATCTTATATTTGGACAAGAAGGTAATAATTAATACAAAAATGAATAATTATACAAAACTTTCCTCTTTTGGAAACCAAGCCTCAAAGCCACATATAAATTATAGTTACGATTTTGATGAAATTCACCCAGTAGATTTGTACCCATGAACCATTAAAAAAGAAAGACATGCAAAAAGACTACAGATTTCTTACATTCTTTTAATCTTTAGCTATTTGCATACACCAAAAAAAAAAAAAAACCTTTGGCTCTTTGCAGTATTTTATTGAGTATGCGATATAATGATATTCGATCTTTGTGGTGCTTTCGGCCGTTTATGAATCAAAACCGAAGAAGAATAAGATCACTCTCTTGAGATACAATCATGCTTTCCTTTGAAATTTGATACCCTTTTGGAAACAGTGTTGGTCTTTGGTATGGAATAATGGTTTTCATTTTTCGGATTCATATTTGTACCTCACTTCCAAAGCAAAAGCCTTCCTATTGCATGAAATAATGAATAGAAAGTGAACTTTAAAATTAAAACACATGATGATCGAGATGAATGCATAACAGGTACAGCTAACAAATATAAAGGTTGCTTTGAGCCTAAAACAGTAAACACACCTTCACCGGCCCACATCATAAAATCAGACAACCAGATTCTTCTGAATTAATGGAGGGGAGGTACAGCAACTTTAGAGCACACAGCTCTGCTACTCTACTTCCGTGAATAACCAGTGTAAAAACTAGTTTTTGTAATTTGTACTACTTTAGTTTGCTAAGATCAATTCCACATATGGTAGCAACACAACCAGAAAAACAAAAATAATTATAAATGCTCCAAGTGTTAACAATCGCATATCATGTATTGTTCCAAAACTTGTAAACATCGAAGTACCAGACAATATCTGTATGGATTGCGTGACTACATTAAAAATTGCTAAAATATGAATCATATTCGGTAGTGAAACTGGTGCAAAATGACCCGATGATAAAAAAACAGCAGTGTGTGACCCATCGAAGTTTACAAATTCCAATCAACTTTATGGGGTGCACTTCCACATTAATACACCCTGACGTCCATCCAACAATGCTCAACTCCCTTAGTACTTCATTAGCCAGAATTCCAACATTACCTAGGAAACAAACCAAATGTCAGTGAAATAGACCCATTAATTATCTTAAAAGCTATATGATATGAAGTACTTGACTGGTTTGGTCAGTGACATTGTAATGTAGTGATGCAAACAATATTCAGAGTGTACTGGTTTGAGGAGATGAAAAATTGAGGGTGAAAATAAAATGACATGAAAAAGTTTAGATTTTTATGAGGATTAAAAAAATGTCTTTATTTCAGCTAATGTTTGGCAAACAGGGTATATTTGTAATCAACTCATTTTTATGCTATAAGAATGACGGAAAATGGGAGGGTGGTGTGTAAATGAGTTGTAATTTATTTTTTCATGTCACATTCATGTTGTACATGTACCAAACAAGTGTGAAGTAACTTTTTTCAACTATATAACATCCAACTCCTCAAACAAGTGCACCCTTCACCTTCAGCATCAAGGAAAAAATAGCAGCTAACTTAGAGAACATTACAAGCCAAGGGGAACACTAACAACACATTTTGACACACTCTTTTCAACACTTCATCCATTATTAAGTGAAATCTCACACTGGTCTCACTAGATAACCTAGGCCCACTCTTTATTGCTGAGCCTAGCTAGAATTTCATTCAACAATAGTGTTAAACAGATTGTGAAAGGCGTTGCTAGTATTTCTCAAAAGTCAATGAAATTATGCAAACGGTTAAACTATATATTTTTTCAAAAGATCGAAACAATTGTCATGTGTTCTGAAGCCTTAATGCAGTTTAAATGTTAAAAAGAAATTGTTATAATGACCAACTCATTATCAATCCCCTTCACATGATGAATCAATTAACAAATGCCCTTTTGAAGGAAATAAAATTACATGTCCTAGTTCTCATACATAACTAACATTCAAAATTTTCTAATAACTTGCATGCACAATGAAGTCTCAAACCTGTATTACTTTATACCGCCTCTTTCTTGCTTACTGCAGCTATGACTTTGCTTTACATAAATTAGCGTTGGAATGAGACAGAAAAGGAACCAGTGTTTGGATCTTTGACTGATTTAAAGTTGTCTACACTGATCCTAAAGCAACCCAGGACAGAATTGCCCATTTCTTTCAGTTTTCCTGCATCAAAATATACTCAATATCACTAGTCACAAAATAAAAGAAGAATAAATGATGATAATGATACAGGGAAAGCAATGAAAGCAAGCCTATGCACCACCCTACAATTTTTTTTATAAATATTAAAAATACAAGAGAAAGATAAAAAAAAGACTAACCAATCATTTCCTCCTTCATCTTTTCTCGTTTTTCTGCAGCAAGGACTCTAGTTGCCAAATGGTTTTCCTAGCTTGATCATTTGAGGGAACAATTTCTAACATCTTTTTCATATCTGACAACTATTTTTGAAAAAAGTGGCAAGAATGAATGAAGATGGAAGTTTGTAAGAATCAGAAAGCTATTAGTGTGCTAAATACACAGTCGTGCACTAGTACATTAAAGACCAAAATAAAGGGATAATTACAATAAGCTCCCTTAGGTGAGTACTCATTAAACTTGGCACATTTCTTATTTGAGAAATTACACCTCCCTTACTTTGTTAATTAGTAATTACAAAGGGCAATATAGTAGGAATCCTAACGTAGGGACATAAGGTAAGGGATGAACAGTGCCAAATGTGATAATTGCAAACCTCAGAGGTAGTTGGTATAATTACCCTCCACTCTATTATAAAATTTGAACTCACCAACAATGGCCTCTTCAAAATGCTCAAGCTTTCATGAGCTTCTCCTCTTCTTACCAAAGCTTTAACAACACAGGGTTCAGTTCTAATGCTTTTGTGCATTCTTTAATTGTGTTATCATATTTTCCCTGTGGTATACTTAACACACGTTAAAGAACAGCAAGTAAACATAACAAATGGGGCACAAAAATGATGTCAGCATAAAAAAAATGCAAGATCCCACAGTAGCTTTATATGGGATAAAAATGGTCAAGATGTCCACATACAACATCAACAGCACCTTTAACCCAAGTTAATTGGGATTAGTGGTAGATGAACCCAAAAATAGATCGAAAAAAAGGTAAAGAAAGAGAAAGGAAGATGGGAAGAAAAAGGGAAAATAAGACAAGAAAAAGGAAAAATAAGCTAAAATAAAAGGGTGAAAGGAGGACGGGAGAAATGAAGAGGAAAAGAACTAAAAAAAGAGAACGACTGAAATATAGACATACTAATGGGTTTAACCCTCCACCAAGCTTATAGCTTTTCTCCACTCTGTCTTAAGACACACCATCCGCCAATCTATATCTCACTCTATTAGCTCTTGTTTAACTACACTTCCCCAGGTAAGTTTTGGTCGACCTCTACCTCTCTTTGTGTCAAGCTTTTGGTAACTAACTCTTGTTCTAACGGGAGCATCCAATGGTCATCTCATAAGATGCCCAAGATAAATTAGCTAGCTTTAATTCTTATTGTCTCTAGCAGTTTGCTATAACAGAGTCCCTCTTGATTGAAGCAGAATGGGATCAGGTTTTGGTCAGACTTATTACATTAAGTAATAAAAAATAAGTACATAACAAAGCTAATTTTGGCAAATTAAATTTGAACTCTACAAGAAACTTGGTTGATGCTCATCGACAAATAATTAACTGTTTTAAAAACATGTGAAATTGGTTATGATTGGGACATAATAATGCTCACATTTCTAAGGGTGTCTCATTTCCCTTGTTTTTAAAACTTAATGCTCACATCTTCAAGAACAGTACGCAACAGAAAAACAAAACCAACTTTGAATTTCAACATATAAATCTGAACTCTGAAGTGAAAGCAAAAACATAGAAAAGTCAAGGACCAAGCTAGATCACTATGCATAAGCCATCAAGCAAAATCATTTTGAGATTAATAGTTCATCTGGTAGACTGTGTGGAAGAGCATAACACAGGAATGTGATGACAAATGCTAATCTCATTAACAGGATAAAGAGGACCATACCAGTTTCAGAAAGCACACATCACTGTTTGAATGGCATATTGGACGTATTTTGACAGATGAAGGCATGTCTGGTGCTACATGTAAAGCAAGTTCATATTGCGATAAAGCCTCTTCATACTTCCCATCTCCAAAAGCTTGTTCCCTTCTACCTTTGCATCATTTGCTTGATCCAATGCTTTCTGTCACATAAACCAATAGCACTCACTCAATACTCTCTTTTCATGCACAAGGTAATTAGCATACACTAATTTCATAGTTTGGCGAATTCCAGTGTCTGAGTCTCAAAACACAAGATTTTTCTCTGCACGTAACCATGACGCTCCAATATTTTATCCATAATAGGTAATTAGTCGCACACTTACACAATTGAGCACATGAGCCATGTGTAATACAAGAGGAGTGCAGAATGCTAGTTAACATTCTCTAACACACTCTCTACTGATGATTAAAATATATTGAAAACTGTAAAATCATGAGCTGAGACTCATTAAATAAGGAACCATTCCTACACAATTTTGTGATTCTCGTTTCTCAATAAATTTCAGCAACTAACTAGAAACTAGTCTACATATGCAATTATTCATGACAAAAAAAATCTTTAGAGCATTCCAATTAAATTCATTACATAACCTTAATACTGCAATAATCAGAAAGACCTGAAAACAAAACCCTTAATTTCGAAACCGAACCTGTCTCGATTCTTCTTCATTGATCATGGCATTATTCTCGGATGATTCGGTGCTCCGAGGAACATCGTGCTCTGGCTCTTGCTCCGTCTGCTGCTGTGTTTCTCGGCGTGATTCTGTTCTTCCCGGCTGTCGGATCCGCCGCCTTCGCCGTCACTGCCGAGATCGGCGTCAACTGCAGTTTTGAAGCCGTCGGTTGCGTCGTTGCCGGCATTGAAAGGGTTGGCTTTTGAATGCTCACTCTCTTCCTGCTCTATTACCACCATCTTCTGGACGGTAAATAATAAATAAAATATTATTACTTAACATTAAAATTATCAAAATTTATATTTAAATATTTTTAACCAATTAATATTTAATTATCAAACCTATATATACATAGCATTATTAGATAAAACTAAAAACATTAATTCAATTACATCCCACGATTATGGTAAAGTTGAATAGTTAATTTATTAACCAGTTAAACTTCAGGTGAATCAGCAATAACAACATTTAAAATAAAAAGGTGGGATGAGAGAAAAAACTCTAGAAGAAATATCAATATTCAATGGTAAGATTAAACTTGGACAGAATATCCGCAACTTGATTTGCTTTGCAATAAACATTATTTCATCAAAACAATCCTCCCTCATTGATGAAAATTTTTATAGCAAAGATCAATTTGAAGCAGAAATGAGTTGATGAACAACCAGCCAGAATAAGAGATAAAGCGGCTTTAGAGTCGATTCTCTGAAACCTCGAGACCAAGCAACTTGGATACCAAACACAATTGTCCACAATTAAGCTTGTGTTATTGCACAAACTCCCACCTTGAAACCAAAATAGACAAATACCAAATTCAAGTGAAACTTTATTATATTAACAAATTATATCTGTGATCGTTCTTAAATTATATTTAATTGTAAGTTGTTAAAGTATTTCTTCTAAAAAGTGAATTTTCGTTAACAAATTTTGAGATAGAGATATTAGATTGTATAAGAGGATATTTAGTCAAAAAAATTATTTTAGATTATTGGATTACTTTTTGTGAATTGTATGATATTATATTATATGTTAAATTTTTTGTTATTTTTGTTTAGTGATAGAACCCAATTTAAATTCTTAAATTTTATTTATAGAAAAATTAATCAAACAGAATTTCTTTTTCTTTTCCAAATGATATTAAAAAAAAATTTTTTTGACAAAAATAAAATTATTGAAAGTTCTTTTCTTAGAATCCAATCTTTAGTATGAAATTTTTTTGAAAAAATATAATAACAAATCTAACAAACCGGAGTTTTTGAGTTCAAAAATCTTACTTAAAAATTCTTATTAAAAATGTTATAAAGTCACCGAACTTCTTTTTTTTCCAATCATCTTCAAACTATCTTACCATTTTTAACTCTGTGATGTGATTATAAAAATGAGACTATGACTATCCGAACGGGGGACCATAAAGTAATATATATAATTTTACAATATTTTTTCTCCTAAATCGAGTGAACGGTTTTTAAGTTTTGTATTTTGTGATATGATGGCATCAATCCTATAGTGTCTTTAGAAGGGGGGGTACTTGTGCCTGGAATGATTGCGATGAGGCATTATGCACCACTATCACCACTATAATATATGGTGCATAAAAGGCTAAAGTTATTCTCATTTGAGGCCAAATCGGATAGATAAAGCAAAGCTGAAAAGGATGGAGGAGAAGAAGAATTATGCTAGGGATAAATGTATAGAACCGTAGTTGGTCAACAACGCAAACTTATTAGTTATTATTGCTCAACTTTCTGTTTGTTTGCAATTTGCACTTCCTTTGTCTTTTAAATGTTTGAATATAAGATTAAAAGTAAAAAAAAAATTATTACAAAAAATTTTATATTTTTAATAGAAAAATTCTCAAAATCACTTATGATTTGTTTTTAAACAGATATAAAATATTGTTATGAGGCAAATGCAACCCAAGCCATTTTTATCCGAATTATGTTCTTCAAATAAATGAAATATACTTCTTTTTAAAAAAAAATTGTAATGTATATGTGTAAGTAAAGATATTTTGGCACCCCACTCAAACTTTTTAGTTTTGCTCCGCATTGCCTTTACGAGCTACTTCGTGAAAAGATTCTGCCTTGCTACAGATTGTAAGGATTTTTTTTCCCAAGTAAAATGGTTCTCTTTTTTTTCTTTTCTTTCCTAGAATGAAACACTTCTGCTTTTTTAATTCCTTTCCTAGAGTGAATTGATCTCTCCCCTCCTCCATCTCCCCTATATATCAGTTGGATAGTTAAAGATGAAGATTTTCATATACAATCAAAAGTTTTGTTATTTTGGTATTTTTTTTAAAGGCCTGTTATTTTGGTATTAATCGGTTAATTTATTGTACTTCTAAAGCTTATAAGAAAATGATACTTAGAATTGTCGAAATATTAAACAAAAACTATGTGTGGAGAACAATACACCGATGCAATTAAACAAGATAAAAAATGAAATTATATAGAAGTTTTTATTTTTTTGCTAAACATATATATCGTTTATTCATACCATGAAATAAACATTTTCTCAATGAGATTGTCATTAGATTCGTTTTCTTTATTTTAGTAGGGTCTAAACCGAAGCCCATGAAAGTTTTTAAAGCCTTTTCCTTTTGCACGGGTCTAGGCTGGGATAGTTATTCGGAGTGTCAAAAATTAAAGAATAACTATTCATAAATATCTTATTATTTTAAATATATTTTTACTTTTTTTTATCTATTTTCTGTTATGTCATAAATTCTAAAGATTAATTCATTTTTACATATTTTATATAATTATTCTTAAAAAATGTATAATCCTTTTTCTCTAAATTCTATTATACATTTTTTCCGTATCTCACTGTCAAATACTTAGTAAAACTGTAGTTGGTCAATAAATTAATTTTATTTTTAAACATATTCTTGGAACGACAGAGAATTTAAATATATTAATTAAAGTATCTGATTTTTTTTTTATCAACATGTCATGTATGTACAAATTATTTTCTATTATGATGATATTTGACAATAATAATGTAAACAATTTTCATTAGAAGAAATAATGTATAAATAAAAACTTAAAAATCATGTTAAATCATAAATGTTAATTACTCTATTTTATTTTACCTCTGAAGATTGTCTACAGACTACAGAACACTCAAAAGGAAATTGAAGATGTTCGTCTTCTTCCCCAATAATAATAATAATTGCAAATGGCAAGACATTTTTGTTGATCAAACCTAGAGTTGCTGGAAAATGCATCAAAATAAGGGGCTGTGCTGTAATGATAGTAGATTTTGAAATTGAATTGAGTATACGCAGAAAGAAACATGCAGAGATTTTCGGCGCTTTTCTTCAGAAAACGTGATATCTTCCCTCTTCTATCATTGGTAATCAGACACGAAAACACCCTTTGCCATTGCTTCTGTACTATCTCTAAGTTAAGTTCTTCTCAAATCCCTTCTTCGCAGTTACCGCCACCACATTGCAAATCAACATTTGACAACAATGCCTTAACAAATCAATTTGGCTTCATTTGCCTCCAAGAGATTTCGATAAACCACACAGACGACCAAACCCATGACGAGTTTGCTTCTGATGTGGAAAAGGTTTATAGAATATTAAGAAAGTACCATTCTAGGGTTCCCAAATTGGAACTTGCTCTCAGAGAATCTGGAGTTGTTGTGAGGCCTGGATTAACAGAGCGTGTGTTGAATCGGTGTGGTGATGCCGGGAATTTGGCCTATAGGTTCTATTCCTGGGCCTCGAAGCAATCCGGTCATCGACTCGATCACGATGCGTACAAGGCAATGATTAAGGTTTTGAGTAGGATGCGGCAGTTCGGTGCTGTTTGGGCACTGATTGAGGAAATGAGGCAGGAGAATCCTCACTTGATTACGCCCCAAGTGTTTGTTATTTTGATGAGGAGGTTTGCCTCCGCGAGGATGGTTCACAAGGCGGTTCAAGTGTTGGGATGAGATGCCCAATTACGGGTGTGAGCCGGATGAATATGTTTTTGGGTGTTTGTTGGATGCTTTGTGCAAGAATGGAAGTGTTCAGGAGGCTGCTTCGCTGTTTGAGGACATGAGGTACCGGTGGAAACCGAGTGTGAAGCATTTCACTTCGTTGTTGTATGGTTGGTGTAAGGAAGGGAAGCTTATGGAGGCCAAACATGTGTTGGTTCAGATGAAGGATGCGGGCATTGAGCCGGATATTGTGGTTTATAACAACTTGCTTGGCGGGTATGCTCAGGCCGGCAAAATGGGGGATGCTTATGATCTTTTGAAAGAGATGAGGAGGAAGGGGTGTGAACCGAATGCTACGTCCTACACAGTTTTGATCCAGTCGCTATGTAAACATGAAAGGTTGGAGGAGGCAACACGTGTATTTGTTGAGATGCAGAGAAATGGTTGTCAGGCAGATGTTGTCACGTATTCCACATTGATAAGTGGATTTTGCAAGTGGCGAAAAATCAAAAGGGGTTATGAGCTTTTGGATGAGATGATACAGCAAGGGAATTTCCCGAATCAGGTTATTTATCAACATATCATGGTGGCTCATGAGAAGAAGGGAGAACTGGAAGAATGTAAGGAGCTGGTGAATGAGATGCAGAAGATTGGTTGTGCTCCAGATCTTAGCATCTATAATACAGTCATTAGGTTGGCTTGCAAGTTAGGAGAGGTCAAGGAAGGTGTTCGGCTTTGGAATGAAATGGAATCAAGTGGGCTCAGTCCGGGCACTGACACCTTTGTCATCATGATTAATGGGTTTCTTGAGCAAGGCTGTCTAGTTGAAGCTTGTGAGTATTTCAAAGAGATGGTTGGGAGAGGGCTTTTTACTGCTCCTCAATATGGTACCCTGAAGGAGCTGATGAATTCTCTTCTAAGAGCTGAGAAGCTTGAAGTGGCCAAAGATGCTTGGAATTGTATCACAGCTTCTAAAGGGTGTCAGCTAAATGTGAGTGCATGAACAATCTGGATTCATGCACTCTTTTCAAAAGGACATGTGAAGGAGGCTTGTTCATTCTGTATAGACATGATGGATAAGGATTTAATGCCGCAGCCAGATACTTTTGCAAAGCTTATGCGTGGTCTGAAGAAATTATATAACAGAGAGTTTGCAGCAGAGATCACAGAGAAGGTAAGGAAAATGGCAGCTGATAGGCAGATCACTTTCAAGATGTATAAACGGAGAGGAGAGAGGGACTTGAAAGAAAAGGCAAAGGAAAAAAAGGATGGGAGGAAGAGGAGGGCTAGACAATGCCAATGGGGTGGAGGCAGTCAGAAATTATAATTTTCATCAGTGAAGCTTGACATAAAATATGTAGGAATCCCAGAGGAGTGTGATTTCTGGCAAGAACTGGGTCAAGCAAATCAATTGAATGGAAATCTCATGATTTTATTTACTGGTCAATTCATTAGAGGATCTGTTTTTTCTCCGAGGTATCAATACTTACTGGTAACAATAATTCTTACAATTAGAATTTGTGAGATTAAGAGAAAATGAGATAATACAACTGAAATGGAATTCTAAATTTGAAATTCTATTTTTCTTGATTGATTCAAACAGTAACTGTCAAAATATCTCTGCCATGCACTACACTTTTCCTTTTAGCACTTGCCAGTTAATGATCAGATGTCCACTATTGGAAGAATAGCTCTTTTAAAATTTTCTCCCCTCTTTGCAGAATTTACTTGGATTTATTTACCTGAACATAATTGGCTGAATAACTATTAAAATTTTCTCCCCTCTTGGCAGAATTTACTTGGATGCATTTACCACGAGTCCATGATTAGATGAAAGCCTGAAAACAAACAATATATTATTACCCGCCTTTTTTCAGTTTTTTAGTGTAGTCTTGTGAATTTTCCAGTAAAACTGTTTCACTGTGCATTGGAGGAGAGGAGTTTGCAATTGACTTGCTCTCCTTTGTATTCATGTTTATGTTGTGTGATGCCGATGATGGTTTATAATACTGATATTCTTCTGGAAAGCCTGCTGGTCATTAAAATTCTCTTCCCTCTTGGCATCAATAGATTAGGCTAGAATGATTTTGGTTAACTGAACGTTACTGAACGTTATACTCATGGGTAGGTTGATTCCCACTTTCATGGGATTTATCACACTCATTTATTGGAAACTTTTACTGGATTTTCTGCTGTTGGTTCTTTTTCAGAAGTTCATCTAAGATATCATGTATGTATGTGACTTGCATACGGTGTTGCAACTTGCCCAGTGACCAAATGCACTTTGTGAAAATACGATTCTTGTTTGAACAACCTTCATTTACATGAAAGGATCAACCAAGGCATTTTCTTTCTTTCTTTTTGTTTGTTTAAATTGTTACTGCAACAAGTTTTATTCTGTCTTCATTTTCCTTTTCTTCACTCAGGTGTCTTTTGTCTGCATAAGCATCTTTTAGGGATATTTTGTGAAATTGAATGCCATTTTTATGTATATCTTCTGGACCAGGTTGTACATTTGGTGGCAGGCAACATGGCTATTGGACAACTTTTCAGTCATCTGATGATTCTTATTTTTCATGCGTACAGATGGTTACTGGATAATGTTGTTCTGCATCATGTCTCCCAGGAGTTTTTTATATCTGAACCTTGTAGACTCCCCTTTTAATCTGATTTTTTTAAAAACAAAAGGGTACTATTATGAGGTTTAAGCATGATGATCATGACTAACTTTATCCATTGCAATTCCAGTTCTCCAGCAACTAAGAAGTGACCAGCCAGTCCAAATGCCATTAGCGGAAAAGGAGGAAACAAGAAAGCAGGAAACTCAAAAGGATCTCAAACAGGGCAATATACTTTCTTTTTTTTAAGAGAGTTTGAGAACTCCACAAAAATCACAATGTTCAAAAGAGACGACCCTTTTACAGGATCATGCATGAACGTTAGTTCCCTCATGATGTCAGGATATTGCATTATGCAGGTCTGGTTCTTTTAGTTGAGGGTTTCACTGTAATCTGGGTGCAGGATTGGTTGAAATACCTTGACGTGTTATGTTTTCCTCGCACTATTGCTACTATAAGTACTCTGGTACTCTGGTAGTGTTCTTGCCTGAAAAAGTATAGTTCACACACAGTTCCGCGCACAATTAATCAGGTTGTGATGGGTAATTCCTGATCTCGGTTGATTGAGGTTCTAAACATGCCTAGATTAAGTGAAAGGCAGTGTAAGATAAGTTGAAATATGAGAATATAGTTTTTGATAGAACGGAAGTTAGACATAGTATCATTTTATGTATTTTTGCTTTAAAGTAGGCAAAAATGTTGTGAATTAGGCCAATTTATGTTTTGCTTTAAAATATTGCACAACAATATAATTTTAATTTTAACAGGAAACAAAGACCGATAGCAATAACTATATATAAAAGAAAGAAAGAAAGACCGACAGCCATAAGAGTGAAAATAAGACTTCAAATAATTTAAAAGAATTTGTTTTTTAGTTTTTTGAATGATACCATTAGACACTTACAAATGAAATTCAGCATACTTTTATTATTTCCCAAGACCAAGAGTATAGTTGGTTTATAGCCGTGTCTAACTAGTGACTTGAGAGTAAATAATTAGCAGTATTTTTTCTATTTTAAATTTTTAATGCATATATGAGACAAGGATTTCAGAAAATATATCCAACTATTTCGTCCACACTACTAGTTCATCAATTTAATAAAAGGAGTGGTCATTCACTTCCTAAACTAGCTTGTTCATCACCAAAAACTGTTGGTCCACATTGACAATTTTTTGCATCCTTGCATTTCAGTTCGATATAATTAATAGCAATCAAAAAGAAAGGAGAGTTATTTAGAAATTCTCAGGATTTAATTACAAATTTTAAAACTTTCCTGAAAAACGCTGACATGACATAAGTCTCTAATGTTACTGGACCAGGTATCGAGGATTCTAAAATCCTACAAATTGTAAGACTTCCATTAAATTTCTCTTATAGTAGTATTTATAGCTGCAAACACACTGTCTTCAGTCCATGTGCAGCCCTGTCCTAGACTAGATTTGATGCCCCTCCCACTCCCAGAGT
Source organism: Glycine tomentella (assembly GCA_007407185.1). Taxonomy (NCBI): domain Eukaryota; kingdom Viridiplantae; phylum Streptophyta; class Magnoliopsida; order Fabales; family Fabaceae; genus Glycine; species Glycine tomentella. The sequence goes on along the minus strand of PYAF01004180.1, from coordinate 590,961 downwards.
TTCCATTCTCTACACCGGTCACTATGATACTCCCATCTTAACATCCAATCCTTCACTCTAATCATCACTCTTTGCCAATTGCTACTTCCTAAGTTGAAAGTCCACCATAACTCTGAAGCAGCAAATACTCTTTTTGTGTCGGTTGCAGCGAGTCAACGACTTATGACCTTTTTACCGACGCAACTCTTTGATCATTTGAGACCCAAAAAATATGTTTTCCCTCTGTCCAAGAAAAAAAATTATTATCTTCTTTTATTGTTTTAGTACTATTTTTACCGTAATTAGTAAGTTTCTAACATAATAAATTCATGATTTGCCTATTGCTTTGAAACTCATGCAACTTGTAAAAGTAAGCAAAACCAACATGTTATTTTCAGTTACTTTATATTAAAACGATGTCCTTGTTTCTTTTTATACAAGTATTTTAGTTATAAGAAAGTGTCTCGATCGAGATAGGAGGTTCTCAAAAGTTTTCTTGTTTCATCATTTTCAGTTCAAAACAAATGTTGTGCTACCGTCTCCTCATTACTTTCTTCTTCCATTAACAATGCAGTAATAATGTACACGTTTCCTGGTTGCTTGTCAAATTTAGCACATGCCCCATCTCCCATTTCATCCATCATTGTCACATGTCTTCTGATGACAAGTATTTCTTTTGACACCATCTGAAATGCATCAAATTGTTGAAGAATAAGAACAAAACAGGTTCTTTAAGTTGGAACTGCAACCCTTCATTAAATATTTATATCTTGCTTTCAAGTTTGTACTCTTTTTGATGTTAATGATTTTCCACAACCGAATCTGTACTTTTCCATTAGCCTTCAAACTTGGATAAACTTTTCTCCTTTATTGTCCTTATTCTTCCATTATAAATTACTTTCTGAAACAAGTTCCACTATTTTCTCTGGCCCTCAGCTCAAATTTTCTTGCTATTTATCAGACTCACTCACTGTACACATTCTGATTCTCGCTTGTTTGAAGCAAAAAAATGAATCTTATACTAAACCCCTCTTTAAGGTTGCTACTACACTTGTATTTCTTTCTGCTTTGTCTTCATTGCACAAGTTCTTATCCCAAAGCCATGAACTGCACCGACACAAGTCGTGTTTGCACTTCTTTCTTGGCCTTTAAGCCTCATCAAAACCAAACCTTTGCTGTGATACAAAGCATGTTTGATGTGTTGCCCGGTGAGATCACAATTGAAGGCAATGGCTGGGATTATATATTCATCAGGAAAAACTGTTCTTGTGCTGCTGGTATGAAGAAGTATGTGTCTAACACCACACTCACTGTGAAATCCAATGGAGGATTTGAGCATGATTTGGTGATGGAAGCCTATGACAGGCTTGCTCTCTTGCCCAACACGATGCGTTGGACAAGAGAAGGCAGTGTCATATCTCTGAGCTTGTTCTGTTGTTGCTCCAGTGGACTGTGGAACTATCTGATGAGCTATGTCATCAGAGATGGGGACAGCGTTGAATCACTAGCAAGCCGGTTTGGGGTTAGTATGGATAGCATTGAGACAGTGAATGCCATTGACAATCCTACTGTTGGTTCTCTCGTTTATATACCTTTGAATTCGGGTTAGCTTTTGCAATCCTCTTCAACACTTTTATTGTGGATCAGTCAAACTCATACTTTATCTCTATCAAAAAGTTTAAAACACGCATTCGAGATCTCACTGGTTTGATCTTCATTCAACTGTCATAATGTATATGACTGCACTAAATCAATTTCCTTTTATTGTGAGGTGCCTGTGTGTGTTTGAAATGGACGTTTGGTTCTATTTAGTTTTATTCATGCTTTAGTTCTATTAACACTAATGCTTTATGACTTGGGAAATTGGGCTGCTTCTAGTAATGAACGTTCAACAGTTGAGATTTGGAAATAAGTGAGAGAATGCAATAGGCAATAGCAGTACTTTTTTAGCGTTGAAGTAGAAAGACGTTCTTTTGGTCACCTAAGCAAATGCACTCGGCTAAATTTTTGAGTCCTGACTCTGCATTGCAGTTCCTGGTGAGCCTTACCACTTGATGAATGATACTCCTCCAGCTGGATCAGCTCCAATCCCTTCGCCATCTGTTAATAATTTTTCAGGTATGGATCAGCATATAGTGGAAGAAAAGGAGAAATCATTTTAATTTTCCTTCAGAAAGGAAAAATCAGTATGTACAAATTGGTTGAGGTTAAAGTTTTGTTTACAAGCATGTAGTATTATGTTATCTTTTTCTTTTAGTTTATGCTTAAATTATTTTCTACCAGTGCCATTGAGCTCTGAAACTCCAAAGGAAAAATAATTTAACCCAAAAAATGTGTAGAAAATTAATGATTAAAAAAGCATTTTTGGCAAAGTCTGCATTGATTTACTTTTTATATATAAAGAAAAATAGGACAATAATATTTATGCAATTTATATTACAAAGTCTTAGCCCACTTCCCTTTTAATTCATGAAACAAGACAAACTTACTTCCCAATGAACATTTATTTTCTCTCTTTTTCCCCAAACAAGATTGTTAGAGAAGGTGTAAAATATTTGGGAGTGAAAATTATTTCAGTTTGGTTTAAACTCAACGCACTGAGATGCTGAACTAAAAGTAATTTGTTTCTCTTTGATTTCACTTATTGAGTATGTACTAGTTTTTTCTACAGCTGACCAAGTCAACCAGAAGGCTCATGTACCTCATGAATGGATCGTAGGAGGTTTAGGGGTTGGTCTTGCTCTGGTAATATTAACCATTATTGTGTGTGTGGCCCTAAGATCACCCAATTGTTTGGTTGAAGCCAGAAATAATGCAAAAGATTCTGCAGGAAAGATCTCTAATACGTTCTATACTTTTGGAAATCCAAGTTTGTTTTGTGGATGTGTCAAACCTGTGGACCAGAAGCAAACTGATGGTGAATCCAGTAGTCACCAAATTACCGGTACCAAAGCATCAAGTAATCACCCTACTTATTGGACTCTCGAGTACACACGTTATTTCGGCTTAAAGTAGTCATCCTTGCATGTACTGTATTGAGAAAGAACATGCATTGTTCATACAAGCAAGAATAAATATATTAAAAAGGAAAAAAAAAAAAAGAAGAGATATGATGAATGCTACCACATTGTTAAAATTTTAAATTTTTTCTAATATTTTGGGCACCAATACTATGATTTGTAATTTAAAATTAGACGACATGCATAACATACTTTATTTGTTATTGCAGCTCTAATAATACCTGACATGTTGGACATGGATAAGCCTGTAGTTTTTTCATATGAAGAAATTTTTTCTTCAACTGATGGTTTCTCTGATTCAAATCTACTTGGGCACAGAACATATGGCTCTGTTTACTATGGTCTCCTCCGTGACCAGGTTTGTGGCTGAATACTTTTAATTCTGTTATAGAACAAGGCGAGTGCTTCACCAGAAGGAAACAATGAGACCAATATTATTCTCATATTGTTTTGGTATGTATTTAAATCTTCTAGGAAGTTGCTATTAAAAGAATGACATCTACTAAAACTAAAGAATTTATGTCAGAGATAAAAGTTCTGTGCAAGGTTCATCATGCTAATCTGGTATGTCTTTGTTGTTCGTAATAAATTACATGCTTGGATTTCAGAATAAATTCCTTGCAGCATTTATAGAGTTTGAGTCCTATTTCTTATTAATTTTGTCAAGGTAGAATTGATCGGCTATGTGGTTAGTCATGATGAGTTTTTCCTTATTTATGAATTTGCTCAGAAAGGTTCACTCAGCAGCCATTTGCATGATCCTCAAAGTAAGGGTAAGATCACGTCAATTGCTACTTTACTGTATATGCTTTTATTTTTTAATATAGAGACACTTGGATAAAATTTCTAGCGGGAGTAAGTACTGAGAAGTTTCCTACATTTTCATATGTATATATGATTCAAGACCTTTTCTTTTGTCTTGTTTATAGGTCATTCACCTCTTTCTTGGATCACAAGGGTCCAGATTGCACTTGATGCTGCTAGGGGCCTTGAATACATACACGAGCATACAAAAACTCGTTACGTCCATCAAGATATCAAGACAAGCAACATTTTACTTGATGCTTCCTTTAGAGCCAAGGTAATAACAAATTTAGACTACATCAAATTATTTCTAAATATTTGCCAGATTTGTTGATTGACAGATCTCTCCCACTATTTTTCCAGATATCAGATTTTGGGTTAGCAAAACTTGTAGGTAAAACAAATGAGGGAGAAACCGCAGCAACCAAAGTTGTAAATGCATATGGATATCTGGCTCCAGAGTATGTCTACTTGTACAAAAATTATTCCTCTTATATGGAAGGAAGGGAAAAATGGATGATTTTTTTTTTAATCACATTTTGTAGATACTTGAGCAATGGCCTTGCAACGACCAAAAGTGATGTCTATGCATTTGGTGTTGTTCTTTTTGAGATTATATCTGGGAAGGAAGCCATTATTCAAACACAAGGCCCTGAAAAACGATCATTGGCATCTATTGTAAGTTCTGCTTATAAGACTTGATTGTCCAAAAACGATCACTGGCATCTATTTGAAATGTAATTAACTGATCATAGCCGTGAAGTAACTAATATACTAAATTTAATTATCAATAAAAGATATATACTAAATTTATTACAAGTAAACCTTATATCAAATGCGATTTAATAATTTATTTGCTTTGACTTTAGATGTATTACATGTTACACCTCTACATATCTTGTTCCATTTATTATGGAACACTTAATATTTGTTAAATTGCAGATGTTGGCAGTTCTTAGGAACTCACCTGATACCGTGAGCATGTCAAGCACGAGAAACCTCGTTGATCCTATTATGATGGATCTGTATCCCCATGACTGTGTATATAAGGTAAGTTGATTTCTCCATTTTCCACTGTAATGTTTTTGGTTGGGGTATTTTGTTTTTCACCCGAAAAGATTATCTAGCTCAGAACCTAATCAAGGAGATGTTAAATTTCTTTTTCATAAAGAAAACATCCAACTCCATCAACTTTGAAGTGGCATATGAAGGCATAACATTTTGCATAAAGTTTTACACTTCTACTCCAATGACTCATTGTAATTGGTGTTTTGGTGTGTTTTTGTTCGTGCATAGATGGCCATGCTGGCAAAGCAATGTGTGGATGAGGATCCTGTATTACGACCTGATATGAAACAAGTTGTGATTTCCCTCTCACAAACCCTGTTGTCTTCTGTTGAGTGGGAAGCCACTCTTGCTGGGAACAGCCAGGTATTCAGTGGCCTTGTTCAGGGAAGATAGTTTACACAACATCATCATTTTCGCCCACTACTCCATCTTTTTCCCGTCTCTTCTTTATATACCCCTCTCTTTTTTCAATAGATATATAATAAAATAGGAAGTTACACTTGTCATGTAAACGATGTGTCAATTGCATTTTATTTGATAGAAATTTTTTTAAGATTAGAATATGTGTGGTGGTGGAATGAAAAAGGATTTCGCTGCTCTCTGATTGGTACCGACATAATTTGTAATTTGGCATTAATGTAAGCACGTTTTGTACTATTTGATTACTTTGATTAGTAGCCAGATATGGTAAGGCGTGATGCAATTTCTCCATTTTTGTGGTTGTAACTTTGGATCCATGCCAGGACTTGCAGTCTTTTTTATGCTGCCAAATGACATGGTGCTTTGTCTCGAGATAATTATAACAGAAGTTTAAATTTGACTTGCTCGTTTACTATTATCGCCAAAAGAGAGAATGGATACATCACACATAGTTACATAGAATACAAAAGATGGTCGTTAAAGTGAGCTAAATCTAATAAGACACATCTTTATTTCTTTTCACTTCTTGTTTCTAAATGATTAACAATTCATGGTTCTGTTATTACTGCTGAAGCAGTTATTGTTTCTAATACGTTGGTATACTACAAACCTTAATTTAATTTAAGGTAGTTGGAACTGGTGAAACATTGGTACAAGGCTAAGGCTTACTTGACAAGGGAAGCTAGGACCCTGCGACGTGGATCAAAAGATCTTCTTGAATGAAGGACGGCCCAATTATCAATCAAGAGAACGTCCCCTTTTTGCCAAGGAATGGCAACAGATTCTTCCTCCAGAATGTGGAGACAATCATAGACAATGTGAGAGGGTAATGGTTGACCATCCCCAAAGGTGACAGCCTTAACAGGATCATTCCGTTCATCTTCCCAACCTGTGTAAGCAGCCACCATGCTGTTAAACCATATCTTCCTTTGTCTTCTCTCATCATACTTCACACCTGGAATTGGACCCATAACTGTCTTCACTCCATCTTCCAACCATTCCAACTTCATACCCAGTTTAGAAGCCCTGCAATGCAAACATTCCAAAACCCAATAAAAATACTTTCTAGTATAGAAAATAAATACTTTCTGACTCGAATTTTCCAACTTTCAGTGATTAATAGGGCTTGATTTATTTCTGACATTCACTTCATATTCAATAGGATGTTTCATTTTATGCCATCTTTTCTTATAGGAGTAATGTTTTCGTTATTTTGCAACAATTCTCCATCTTCTAGAAAGAAAGAAAAAAGTGACTTAGTTGATTAAATAGAATATGAGAGTATAAAAACTCAGTTATTTATTTTTTATTCTTATGAGTTAAAATTAAAAAAAAAAAAAACTGATATGACACTGGGAAAACTATAAGATGAGAAAATAATTCAATTTATTCATCCACATAACTTATTTTCGTCAAAATATATAAAAATAATTATTGTTCAAAAAATAATTATTCAATTTTTTTTTTGAAAATGAAGAATATAGAAAATTTATTCAAATTTTTAATTATAGATGATAATTATAGATTAACTTTATTTAAATTTTTGCATAATTTATTCAAATTTAAATTTTTTAAATTAAAATTATTTTTAAAATATTATGACCCAATTCAACTTATTTATAACTGAATTGGTTTGGTAGAAAATTTCTCAAACCTAATGCAACCTAACCCAAATTTTTTTATTAGGTTCGGTGATGGATTTAGTTAAATCCGGTCCAACCCAACCTGTATACACCCTAAGACCAAGGGGGTCTAATATGTGCATGAGTAATCTACACTTTATCAATAAAAAAAATTTGATTATATTTTTTTGATTTGTAGAAACCAAACTCAAATATCAAGATATCTACAATTACAATAACTTATATACATCGCTTAACCAATTGAATTAGACTCATTTGGTATCAATTTGATTATATGAACAAGTTGTAAAGGAATAGTATTTTTAATAAGAATGAATTATTTTTTTAAAATCAAAAACATGTTTAGAATATTGTGTATATAATAATATAATGGCTAAGTTACAATTTTGGTTCCGTTAGTTTTTCAAATTTATGATTTTGGTCCTTTGAATTTTAATTGTAACATTTGATCTCCTAGTTTTATAAATTAGTGGTTTTAGTACTTCTGAAAGATTACAAATAATTTCAATTAATTTAGTTATTAAGTTAATTATAAATTAATTAAAATTATTAATAATCATAATTTCACAATATTGTGTTTCTCCTCTTCTCTGCAAACACTTCTTCCACCTCCATCGTCGCATGCAACTCCACCACCAACAACACCACATTAGGATTAACAATCTTTTATTAAAGTTTTTTAATGATTAATAATTTTTATTTAAATTATAATTAATTTAATATCTCTAATAATCACAATTATTAGTTAATAAAGAAAAAAATAGTTTATGAAAATTAACCAAACTAAAAAAATATCATTATAGTTAATGAAAAAGAAAATAAAAACTCAATATTTGTATTTAAAACATAATATCCGAACGTACCATGTATTATTACTTGCATGGCATGAAGAAAGGACGAGTTTAATTCCATCAGCCCCTAACCTATATTATATATAAGTGTTGAACCCCAAAAAGACAAATGATACAAAGGTTGTCAAAGATGCATTTAGTTTAGTTTAGATACGGTTTAGCATACGAACATGCATGTGTTTCTGGTAGTGTTTTGTTTTTTGCATTGGGTAGGGGTGAGGCCCTTCCCTTTTTTCTATTTTCAGATATGTTAGACAGTTAAACCCCCCCCCCCCCCCAAAAGAAAAAAGTTAAAAAAAAATGAAGAGAGATTTGATGGTTGAGGGCAAAGAAGAAACAGAGAGTGAGAGAGAATTGCAATGACATTACTTAAAATTGAAAGTAAAACAGTTTCCTCTGTAATAGTATAGTAATAAACTACCCCTTAAAGCCTTAGAGCAAGATTCATTTCCTTACATTTGAAGACAAAACTGATATTTGGAAGCACAAGTATAGTAGATAGTACCCCCAAACGGGTGATATTGCCTTTCCTAATAATCTAGTGAATATGTATTTTTCTGAGTTACAAAATTCACCAATTACATCTAGCCATCATCAAATGCACATCCGTAAGCTCTTTACTTTACTTGGGCCTAAATGCTGTCTCCATGGGTCCAGCTTGCCTAGCCAGCTGCACAAACAAAAAGGAACACTTAGTTTTTTAAGCACACTCCCTAAGACAACAAATAATATGCATACAAAATTCCCACTCACCTGAAAATATGTTTCAAGCTTCTTTCTCAGTGTTGAATATTCTTTCTTCATTTGTTGGAAGCTCCTCCTGCATCTGCATGTTCACACACTAACAAATTTGGTTTCTATCCATAATGAAGGGCATTCAATGAAATGTTAGTTATTCCCTTGAGGAAATGTTGGTGAATGAAAATAGGTTAAAGCTGGATTTACCCTTCTCCATTTCTTGCCCTGCAATATTCCCTAAACAGAGTGCATTCTGCTTTCACCTTTTTGGCTCCGATGCTGCAATGCAACCCATAACAAAAAGAAAGCTCGTCAAATCATTGGGATTCGTTGTTGTTGTTGTTGTATCATATGAAGACAACAGAGTACTTTGTACGTGCCTGCTGATATAATAATAATAATTCACTTATTGTCATCATTAGGTTTGTTTACCTTGAGCTGCTTCCTTTAAACTGGTGCATAATTGTGTCCAGCTTGTTGAAATCCACTGGGTTCCTTTCCCTGCCATAAGCACAGAGAGGAGATCAGGAATGACATGACCCAAAAGCATAAAAATATTGTCAAAGGTATGATGAAGTTAGTTACAGTGTGTGGTCCAAGTTAGAGATGAGCCTGGAGGAATCACGGTAGTAAAGAGTGACAATTTCTTCAACGAAGTTAGGATTAGCATCATCCTGCAATTCTTCCAGTTGGATAAACTGCTCATCCAGATATCCCTGCAATTAATTAAGTCATGTGTAACAACTAAAAATGAATAAAAGAATAAGTATGCCATTCATTCTCTTTGGTTAATTCAGTTAACAATGGCAAACATACCTGATCAAAGAGGGACTGTTTCATGGCAGCAACTTGCCTGCGGGAATTGATTTTGTCCATTATTAGAAAATATGTCAGAGAGAAACAGAGAGAGAGGGACACGCTATTGCAGTTAAAAGTTGAGGTGCGAATGGAATGGAAGTGGGGATAGCAGGGGTTTTATAGAACCTGAAACTTGTCCTGTGTGGAGGGTTGTTCGAAAAGAATAGCGTATTAACATGCATGCACTTCGATTAGAGTGTAAGACTGTCATTTAATCAACATTAATAATACTTAATTGGGTTAGTACTAGATGAACCCAATAATAAATATAAAAAAGTTGAAAAAAAAAAGGTAAAAGTAAGAGGGGGAAAGGAGGGGAGAAATGAAAAAGAAAATGATTAAAAATATACCATATGGAACATAAGGAGCATCCAAGGAGCGTGTCTCATTACGTGTCAAAACCACATCAATTTGTATTCACTCATTTTTCATTCACCGGTATTACTATTATCTTTCGTCGAATATCTTCATTTTTTATCTTATTCATCTACATATAACCACACATTCACTTAACACCCTCATTTCTGTTATCCTATTTGTGCTCATGTTACTTAGATGCTGGTCAACATTCAACTTCATATAACATTGTTGGTCTTAAGATTGTTCTATAGAATTTTATTTTTAGCTTAAGGGAAATTTTGCGATCATACAACAACCCAGATGCACTTCATCATTTCATTCACTCCGCTCTCACTTTATGATTTACATTCTCATCAATCTCTCTACTTTTTTCCAAAATTGATCCTAAGTATCTAAAAACATATTTTTGAGTACATTTTGATCATATAAATACATTAAGTCTTGATTATCATCTCTTATCAATGAAAATTCACATTTCATATACTTAGTCTTGCTTCAACTTAACATGAGTCCTTTAGATTTTAAAGTGCTTCTTCACAATTCAAGTTTCCTATTAACATCGTCTTTGATTTCATTAATTAACACAATATCATATATAAAATATATACCTCACGACATTTCCTCTTGAAAAATTTTATGAATTTAAAATAGATCTTTTTTTAAGTTTTATCCTAATTATATTAAAAGTCACACATGCAATGAATTGTGATTTTTTAATATGCATAGATAGTTTCATTTATAATAGATTGTAATTGTTTGATGATGTAAAATTTTTTATATTAATAGTGTATTGCAATTAAACTCAATCTATTTATATAATTGGCTGGTTTTTTATTATAATTATCTTATTAAATTTATCTAAAATAATTTTTTTATTAACTTGATAATATAGAACTTTTTAAATTAACAATCCATAAAGATCAATTTATTTACTGATAAAACAATTCCTGCATGAGTCTAATCTAATTTAATAGACGACCGAACCTATTAAATAAGCAAGCTTTTATATGCACAAATTGATGGGTTTCATACATACTTTACGTATTCAAACAATTTTTCAGAAAAAGTCATGGATTTAACATAAGAAAATATTTTTAAAACTTATTTTAATAAGTAATTTGGTGTAAAACTATCAAAATAGTCTTTTTTTATCAATTTTATGATTAAACTTATGTCATAAGCTTTATGTGATAAGAAATTATAAATTATGTATTTAATATCGTTATTTTTTTTGGTGAAGTATTTAATTAATTACGTTATTTAATCAAACGCATCTTAAATACTCCACCAAAGTACTTAAAAGTTAAAAATATAACTTTACGAAAGTAATTAAACAGAAAACAGGCTTAATATTTTAACTAGCACCATTAACAACAGATATAGTACTTGTACGGAACACGCGGGGCATCATTTGAGATTTGTTTATTTATACATAAAAAGAACATAACGAAGATTGAATTGATAAGATACCAGCAATGAAGTTCGACTCATTTAATCATTTACTAATTCAAATTAAACACGTATCATTCAGCATTTGAGATGAAAAAAATAAGGCTAAATATATTTTTAACATCTGTAATCCTTGCCAATTATGTTTGTATTATTTTTAATTTTTAATATATTTTAGATAATATTTGTTTACTATTGTGTTATTTAAAATATCTTAAGAACTATAAAAAAATAAAATACAAGAACGAAAAAAAAAACACTAAATTGCATGAAGTAAAAAAAATGTATTTAAACTAAAAAATAAAGCACCAATATTTTAAATTAGTATTTATTTTAAATTATATCAAACTATCAAACAATATATACATACGTAGAGAGATGAAAGATTAAATTATACAGTTATAAATACATCTTGCTCATATATTATTAATAACTTTATATAAAATATATCTTTTATTGATATCTAACTGCTAAATTAGAACTATATATTTCTTTGACCATTTCGTGTAAAATTGAATAATTATAGTTATATAACTAAAAAAATTACATATTTTAAAATTTATATTTTATGTCCATTTTAAGGCATATCAGTGAAGCATTGCATTATTTTAATTAATGTAAGATTCTGTAAATATGATTTATAAAATAAAAGCTTTTAACCCAACAATAAATTTTGAGATAAAATTATTTTTAAAAAAAATTAATAAATAGTGTAAGATTCATGTAACTTATAGCAATGTAATATACATAATATATATATATATATGTGTGTGTGTGTGTGTATAGTAAAATAATTAAATATGTCATTTTATAAGCTTTAGGTAGCTTTAGTTTTAATTTTATAAAATTAAGGATATTAATTAAACAAATAAGTAATTTAAGTTGCATATAATTCTTTTTAATCAAAACTATAAACTCGATTTTTGGTGTATAAATTTTTTTACTTACAAATTTAATTTAATTTTACATAGATATTCCCAACTTAAACAAGATTATTTCTATGCAAGATATCTATTATTTAACTAGAAAAATTAACAAATTAAGGGTATTTTATAAGAAAAATACTAATGACATGACTTTTGTGAGAAGTTACTTTTATAACTTATGATAAAAAAAAATCTTGTTATTGAAAAATAGTTTTTATTTAAAAAACAACAAATGGACCCTCTAAGATGTGAGTATATATTTAACTTCATCATTATACTCAATAATCTACTATTTTGTCGCACTGTGTCGCACCACCCAAATGCAAATTCTCCAAAAATGAGATAAAGAAAGGTTATGGAGGGAAGATGAACATGCAATGACATATTCCCTTCTATGTTCTCTGGATGATGCATAAAAGAAAAGAAGAATAGTTAAGGGAGAAATTCTTTCCCTTTTTAATAGGAGACATATACCAAATTAGCATATGTCCTATGCTCTCAACTCAAGTTAGTTGATTTAAGCAACAGAAAAATTAATTAATCTCCTAAAACAATATTATTGGGCATCGCATGAGACAAAGAATTTATCCTCAAAAGGGACCCCGAAAGATCACTGACGGCCATAAAGCATATAAATTACAAAATCTTACAATAGAAAATCATTTCCTTTTGTTGCTATAATTTCTTTCATCTTATTTCATTCATTATATAGGAATTATATGTTTTAAGGAGTAAGGTTCATAGCGTGGAGAAGTTGCCAGTAAGAAAAGATGGAGAATGTTGTTGATTCGATGAAAAGATATTTGCCAATATTTAACTGAGACATTTATATACTTAATAAAGGTCCACGTACATATGAAATTTACTCAAGAATAATTAGTATATAACATTTTATTATTAATTTTTAATCTTACAATATATAAAATTTAATTATTTTATGCCAATTAATTTTTATCTAACTTGTTTTTTATTAAATTAATGTTACATATATCGTATAATGAGAGGGAAACTTATTTCAAGAATAATTAAATTTGTTTACCTTTATTTTCCTTAATAACTTTTATAAAATGAAAAAATATAAATCTAACTATTGAATCATGTTATAGTCTAACATTTACTTATACATGTCATATACATTAAAATAAAATTGATTGATGGAGCAATAAATCA
>PYAF01004180.1:540972-566290 GCA_007407185.1 Glycine tomentella | reverse complement strand
CATTAGAGCTAAAATGCTTTGTGGATGCTGACTGGGGAGGTGATATTGATAGTAGAAGATCTACCAGTGGTTATGTTGTGTCCTCATTTGGCGGAGCTATCAGTTGGATGAGCAAAAGACAAAACACAGTTGCTTTATCCAGTACAGAGGCAGAGTACATGGCCTTGACACATGCTGTCAAGGAGGTTATCTGGTTACATAGGCTGTGCAAAGAGCTTGGCTTTGTACAAGGAGAGGTGACCGTTGGGTGTGACAGCCAGAGTGTCATTTTCTTGGCTAAGAACCCAGGATTTCATGCAAGGACCAAGCATATTGGCATACAGTACCACTTCATCAGAGAGAAGATTGAAGACAAGGTTGTATTGTTGGAGAAGGTTGACACAAAGGTCAACAGTGCTGATTTTCTGACCAAGGCAGTAAGTTTAGAGAAGTTTGAATGGTGCACAGTTGCTTTGGGAATGAAGGAGCTTGCGAAGCATTCGCCAAGTGGGAGAATGTTGGATATGGCTCATCTTTCGCAGTCAGATGACAACCCTTCTTGTTGGCGGGGTCAGCAGAAAGCCAACTGGGGTCCCGCTAGGTACTGTTGTGGGCCTCTGATTATTTGTAATATTTTACTTTTATTAGTAGTTTGGGCTAGGGCCCATGAATAGCTACTGTTAGGGTTTCTTTTAATCCTATTTATATTCCCCTTGTAAACCGAGTGACTTGTAACGAGTGGCGGTAAGGAGATTATAGTACAGACAAGCTGGACGTAGCCTACATTGGGTGAACCAGGGTAAAATACTGTGTCATATTTCTCTTCCCTATTCTCTTTTCTGTTTTTAGATTTGTGTGTGATTGTCGATTTCCAACAGACATGACAGAAGAAAGGCTGGAAATTTTCAAATAAACATGTTTACTTCTTTTTATAAATACTTGCCACTTAATTGGTGCCCCTAAATTAAATGAATGGTGTGAAGGAGTATACTAGTCAATGGAAGAAATCATGATTATGAAAAAATGATTTAAAAATCCAAGTCCATGTATGTAAACATTCCTTTGCGGGGCATTATAAATTGAACCTGCTATGAGCTCCCAACTGTCTCAAAATATATCATGCATGCATATAATAAATGATTAACATTCATCCAGATTACCCCATCCATGAAGCACAACATTAAATGCTACCTAAAAAGAGCAAAGCATGGTAAATGAATGCAAACAAACAAACAGAAGGCGAGAACGAAAAACAAATCTAACACAGCAAACATAATATCATGTCATGTGTAGCTAACCAAAAAACAAAATCCCAATACCGAAGTTGTGACATACTGTATGAAATGAATTAATAATTAAAAAACAAAAAGGTTAAGAAAAGGAGAAATGAAAAGAATGAGAACCTTTTTTTCTTTCAGCGCGGCGGTTAGCGAAGGTGGAGACATGGGCGGGGTCATCGGACAAGTAACCTTGGGGCGGGTCGGAGCATGGGGAGCTTGGATTGGGGGATGAGGCCGCGGCGGCGAGGTTGGAAGAAGAAGGAGATGAATGGAATTGGTGATGTGCGGGGGCGGAGGAGAGGTTTAGATTTCCCATGCTGGCGCTCTTCTTTATGATTGATCCATCCGTCAGCCTGACCCCGAAGAGTTTCACAGCTCCGCCCACACGCGAGGGGCATGTCCGGAAGTTGTGGCCGTTGTTGCTGCAGTGGGAGCAGCGCCGAGTCATGATTGAGTCGTTCCAGGAACCAAATAGAATTATGGATTGAAGAAGAGAAGAAGAGAAGGAAGGATAGAGTGCATCTATGTGTTTATCCTTAATTCTGGGATTATTCGATTGAATGGGATTTCAGAATATCCTCCTCCAGGTTAAATCTGGGATTCTAACGCCTTTTATTTAATGCTTTGCGGAACGCGCTCTATCGCTTCTTTCGTTGCCCCCTCTCTTCCAATCTTTTCCTCTTTCCTTTTTTTATGCATTCATCTCAAATTAATTCATTCTTTTCTTTTTCTATTTTTTCCTTTATATACTATTTTTTTATTAAATATAATAAATAGATATTTTATATTCATTGTTACTTTGAAGAAAAAAACCTTACTTCATCAATTACTAAAAAATCATAATAAATATAATTTTAATGTAATTATTAAAAAATTAATAAATTTACTATGAATAATATTTTGTTATTGGATAATAACATAAAATTTTAAATGATAAGTAAAAAAACAACTCCAAAACATGCTTTTGGAGGTGGGTAACGGATGGATCAATCAGAAAGAAAAGTGCAGGCATGGAGCCAATGGCAACTTTTTATTTTTTTCAATTTTATTGTACCAATGACTATTGGTGAAGAGTTTGTATTCTTTTATTTTCCAATATTATATGCATAGCGTTAAGAGTTTGCTTATACAAGACGCATTTATTTGGAACCGAACAATAACCAATAAAATATATATAACTAATAACTTCAGTTTAATATATATATATATATATATATATATATATATATATATACATTGTTTCGGATTACTTTTTACACAAGAAACAAGTTTTTAGAGATAAGCAAAACTTAAAATCTAAATTTAGAAGTTACTTTCTTGTGTTTTACGTAATTGTTTTTTATTCTCCATAGATAATTACTTTAAATAGCACCAAATATATATGGATCAACTAGTGTCACTTTATTTCCAAATATCTAGAATTCAAATCCTAAATATATAATTGTGTTAAATAATTGAAAGGTGTGAAAAGCTTAAAAATATCATTAAAGAACTTAAGACCTTAATCACAGTAATACTAAATTTTTTTATAAAATTCCACTCTTTTTTTTAAAAAAAAATTCACTCTTTTAATCATCACTCAAATGGTATCTGGCAATTTATCTATATATGAATAAGGGTTTATTAATAAATAAAAAATACATAAGCATTTTTGTTACACAGTCTTTATCTGTAAGATTAAATACTATTGATAAACAAAGTACCCAGCTTAATATGATAATGAAAACTATGAAATATACAATTATAAGTATAAAATGTTTATGAAAACAATACGTTAAAATTAAATTATTTTGTGTATATTCAATTTTATTTATCAATTACCAATTTCAATAGTTTAATACAAAAGGGCGATTCCCCAATTATCAGGAATGGATGGTGGTGAGTGGTGTTTTTATTTTAGTGAAATGATTTGGAGGTGTTTGGATCAAATTAGAACTCTAGAAAAGGCCAATGAATGTCCTTATATACGGATTAGTAATAAGACACGTGAAATAGATGGTGGGCCCCAGCTACTTTACGTGGGGTTGACGCTATTTAAGTCACGTTGCTTTTTTTTTTTTCCTTCACCTAATGTCCTAATCCATTAGGAATGTTTCCTTTTTTTTATTATATAGGAATTTGAATCGATTTATTATGTTAATAAAAGAATTCAAATTTACAAAACTATTACTACAATTTTAACAAAACTATTACTTTCACAATCTTAACATTCTTGTAACTAAAAAAACAATCTTAACGTTCTAAAAGTCTAAACAGATTTTTTTTTATAAGAAGTCTAAACAGATACAGTACTAATACAGGGATAAAAGAAAGTAGTACCTATAGCGCAGGTAAAACATTATTACAATATAAATTTAAATTGTTTAATGAATATTTACGTGTACATTAATTATTTTTTCTCTACTCATTTATTAATGGGATGGGTTAAGCAATGATATACATGTTGTACTCGCATATTGAAATTACTTGAATACACAAAGGAAATACTAAAATAAAAATTATTTTAATAAATATATGTAGATTATTCTGAATATCCACATAGATTCGTAAAATCTGTCAATAATTGTGCAAATATGGGATATATTTTCATGTGCACCATTAAAATGTATTTACTTATTAGCCTTTATTAACACATAGTTTTATATTATTTTATAATATTGCTTAGACAATTGATGTATAATATCTTACCATCAGTATACTTTTTCTTTAAATCACATATAATATACATTGAAAATAAGTATGTTTGAATTAGATACGATTATTATTATTATTATTATTATTATTATTATTATTATTATTATTATTATTATTATTATTATTATTATTATTATTATTATTATATATTTAATATTTAATGTAATTACATTTTAGAATTTGAATTCGAGACTTCTAGAAAAATTAAAACAATCAAACATCACTTGATCTCGAAATGCACTCAAGTGGTTTAATAATACCCGTGTGATATATACACGATAAATTTGGAGGGAGAATTTTTTTAAAGTTAGATATAAACTAACAATTGATTATTTTTTTATATTATTAAAAAAATCTAAAATCAATTCAAATGTTTACAAGACATAATCTATTAAAATTTTTAAATGAAATTTATTAAATATTAATTTAAGTATTTTATTTCATTATTTCCCAGTATAAATAAAGCATTTATAATAATTTCAAAATTTTAAAGTTGCATATATAACCGTTTTCAAATACTTAAAACTTATAAATTGGAATTAAAAATATATATTATTAAAAAATGGATTTAAATCGATTATAAATAGTAATTACATTTTTAAATTTAAAGTTTCAAGAAAGAAATTATAGAAAAAATTAAATAATTAAATTAGTACATTCAAAATATTTCTAAATGATCAAATGATTATCTACTTTACTTTTATATTCAAAACATAGTTTATTACAATTTGAAAATGAAATTTAATAAATTTAATTTTCTAAAAGAATGTTAATTTAGTATATTTTGTATCAAATATCTTGTTAATTTGTGTTGAATTGAATATGATGTAGTGGATCGAAATATTGAGTGCATGAGATGTTTTCTAACATTGGAAAGACAATATATTTAAATTTTCAAATAAAATTTAAATATTTCCCATTTTAATTATGATTGAATTAGTAGTTATTTAAAAAATGTTTGACTTTTTTCTATATTAAATAAATATAACTAAATTTATAAAATTATTATTTACTTTACTTTTAAAAGATAAAGTCAGTTAAAAATTGAGCCCATTTAATTGTAACAAATTCACATCAATTATATAAATATTAATAAAAATTCAAATTCAAATAAGTTATAAGTATTACCATTTATTTATAGTAATAAAATTTATATCAAAACTTATTTGTCTGATATCGTTCATTAAAATATATCAATTAAATTATATATATATTTTTTGGTAAAATATTACAAACTATTATATTTCCTTTGTTAGTCATGTACATCAACATATCAATATGTAATAATAAAATATTATATTATATTTTTAAGTCACGTACATCAATATATCAATATATAGTAATAATGAAATATTACATTTTTTTGTCTATTTCTTTTTTTCAATTATCGCATATAATAATATTTTAAAATTATTTTAATTAAAATATTAAAAATATATTATGTAAGTTTTTTCCTGCTATATACTATTTTTTCAGCTATATACTATGCAAGATAAATCATTAACAAATTGATAATACGATGATTTATTCTTATGAACATGTTTATCTATTTTCAGTGAATAATACATTATTAAAAATTGAATATTTTATTTCAATTTACAATAATAATGAAAAAGGAGTACAACATGATACTATGATCGAGAATAAAAAGCACTAAAAGTTACAACCAAATAATAATGAAAACAGAACTAGCGATATTGAGAATAAAGGTCATTGGAAATACAAAAATTTGCTAAGATAACCGATAGCAGAATACGAAGATTGTAGTTAAATTAGGAATGATTGATTTTAACGGGAAAAAGTTAAATGCGATTGTAATTGATGATTGATAAACTTTATTTTGATTGATTTTTTTTTAAATGATTTGATTTGTTGTAACAGGAAATAATATTTAATTAAGTGGAATCTAACTATACCAACGTTTGCTATGTAGACACAGTCAATTAATGTGTTTTATATAATATATTGACATTGATTGATGGTTAAATGTAAAAAGGATAAGTAAAATATATTAAGCAAAAAGTTTATAAGAAAAATATAAAGCAAAATATTAAGATTGGTATAGTTGATGATTCAGTTTAGCTTAATTTTTTAAATGTAAAGTTACTCAATTTAGTTTTAAAAAATAATATGTAATTCAATTTAGTTTGATTTGATTACAGTATCAAATAACTAAACTATTAGGTGCAGTTGGATCGAGAATTATCATCGCATCGTAACATATAGATTTGGTAAGGGTAAAAATTTAAACAAAATGTTTGATGAATTCGAATATATATTATTTATTTTATAATGACTATAATCTATATAGTACCATAAAAAACTTTGCTTATACTTTATAGGTACATGGACAAAATCTTTGCTAAAATTTTAGATTTTTTTATATATAAAAAAAAACTACTAAGCAAACTGGATAACATATCTTTCATCTTATCTTTTTTTAATTTTTAATTTTTTTTTTTTGTGGGGAGGCCCCAGGCCACTATGCTCTTTCATCCTATCTCAACTGTATATTTTAAGCCATTTTAAAGTAAAACCTTAATATATGTTTTTAGATTTGTTTAAATGAGAACAAAGAAAGCACAAATAACAATGAATTTTGAATAAAAAAATAGTTAACTTTTAGAAATAAAAACTCAAAATTTCATTTCTTTCTATTTTTCTTCGTTGTAAAATTCATTTATTTTTTCTCTTCTACTCTTTCCTCTAAACTAAACATTCTTTACTCTAAATTAGATATAGAATAAGGGTCATTTAGTAAAGAAAATATTTTTTTTTATTTTCTATTTTCACTTTCCTGTTTTTAAGAGTATGTATATGAAACAGTAAAAAAATATTATTATTGTTATTTTTTAAATAATTTCTTATTATCCTCTCGTTGGGCAACAGTTTCCACTTAAACTAAAATAAAACGACATGGTAGTAATTTTCTTAATAGAAAAAGTTGCTTTTGCTAATAATTAAAGTTCCACATAATTATTAACTTTCAAAATTCAAGGTAAGTAAACATAAAATATCGCGTTAAGCTAGGCTTGTCCTTCAACTTATAGGTCAGTTTCATTCACCTGATAAAACTTAGGAATGGTAGCCATAGATTGCTCATGATCCAAATAATTGTGTTGAGAAAAATTTAGTCATATGTAAACAATATTATCCACCAAGATAAAGATCCAATATGATTTATACGGACACGTGAACATTTTACAATTGCCAAACGACAGCAAGAGAGAGAATACTAAAGATTAGGAAAGGGAGAGTGAATGTGCAAAGTAAAGGGTCAAACTTTTGAGACTTTAGTTGTTTAATATTATTATTACATATTCATATGACCTTCAGGATATTGATATTGATAATGATATTAGAACACAATATATTACATCTTTTCAATCCACGCGTCATATTTGGTCTTAAATGCAATGTATGTATATTGTATTGTTTGGTAAGACGTTAGCTAAGAGTGAAGAGTATAGAATTCGACGTTTCCAAGAAAGAATGGAGAAAGTGACGGAAGGAGGAACGCGGGGTTGACTCCAAATATTGGTTCAAGTGCAATTTCTCTAACGCAACAATCAACATTCTTTGTTTCAACAGTCTTTAACACACTACAATTTGCTTTGTTAAAGACTTATTTATAAATATCTTTAAGATTTTCATTTTATGTCATCGACAATCCACATAACCAAATTAACTACTACTGTTTCTTCCGGTTGGGGAGAGCTGGAACATTGCAGAAAATTAACCAAAGCTTAGCAATGGAACAAAAAACACGGGTTCAAAGCTTTGACTTTACCGGCAAGATATTGGAGTGATCATTACTTTTTGTGACGATTTTTTAGCCTCGCTGTTTTGTCAATTTTCTGTAACATTTCTAACATATAATTATCGTCTTATTTGATTTTGTTCTTTTGCCTTTAATGTGATCTGATTTCTTTCACAACCTTATGGGTTTGGATATGGTTGAGTAAAACTTTTTTTTTTTAAAAATACAATTCTTATCCTTCAACTTTACTTTGAATACAATTTTATTTTATATGCTTTAAAAGTTTATTTTTATATCTTTATATCTTTATTGAAAGAAGGAGGGTTCAAAACTTCTTTTTTTTTTTTAAAGATTTAGAGACCAAAGAATAAAATAATTTATTTTAAATTAAATTAAATCTCTTAAATGAACATCGTCTTAAGAATTTTTTTTTCTTTTTAAACCACAATTTTTTTATAAAAAAATACCACAAAACGGTATGAACCGATTCTTACATGATCTAATAGAATTTGTTAATACATATCCACTTATTTATGAAAAGGAATACTTTAACCAGTTACATCTAGGATGTGTTTTATGAAAATTGAAGCTATAAGTTAAGAAAATATCTCTTCTAAAAAAACAAGGGGATGTGTATTAATAAATCTCACGCATTTACTAAAATAACACTAACTTTTTTTTTTATAAAAAGTATTTTAACAAGTTACATCTTGTGTATAAGCTAAAAACTTGAAATTGTCACACTTATTAAATACATCTTCTAAAAATTAAGTGAGTGTATGTTAATAAATTTCTTGTTTATTTTATTTGGTTGAATATGTAATGTTATTTTCCTATCATAAATTTCAAAATTCAAATACATGAGAATAGAATCTTGTTATTTTACTTTCTTTTTTGGCAAACCACATGTATCCTTTACAAGAATAAGAGCATTATGAACCACAAAACTTATATTCTAAATATTGAAAACAATTACATATCTAAAACTCAAATTTAAAATCAGTAATAAATTAAAATAACTTCACCACATCAATTTACCTACACATTCGCTGGTGAGTAGAGTTTTATAGTCTGATTCGTATATACAAGTCTTTGAGGTTTATGTTCTTATATACAAGTCTTTAGGTTGACGACAGAGGTTTTTTTTTCTTGTAATTTATCAAACAAATTAAAGACTGGTTTTAAATAGTTGCTGTCATGTTTTTCTTGAAAATTCTTTGACCCGGGACAAAGTAAAAAACATGGGCCCATAACACACATTTTTTTTAAATACAAATAATATTAAAATTAAGAGATGGAAAAAATGAGCACTAACACACAAATTTTTTGAAAGACAAATAATATTAAAATTAAGGGATAAACCCTTAATACAATTTTTTTAAATACAAATAATATTAAAATTAAGGGATGAAAAAAATAGGTCTCTAACACACGACAGATGAACCCTAACATACAATTTTTTTGAAATACAAATAATATTAAAACTAACGGAGGGAAAAAATGGGCCCCTGACACATAAATTTTTTGAAATATAAATAATATTAAAACTCAGAGATGGAAAAAATGGGTCTTTAATACACAAATTTTTTGAAATACAAATAATATTAAAATTAAGAGATGGAAAAAATGGGTCCCTAACACACAAAATGAATCCCTAACATAGGTTTTGTTTTTATTTTATTTTTTAATAAAAAATTTTACTTAAACTACCAGCGCAAAAATTTTTGGGCCCTGAGCGGACGTCCTGCTCGCCCTGCTCCAGGGTTGGGCCTGGCTACTGTACATATTTATGTTGTTGTTGATATATTCTCCATCTTTAAAGTTGGATAGCGGAATTGGATCATTTCATGTATGACTATAGGTCAATTTAGATATAAGTTATAAGTGTTTTTGATAATTTTTTAGTGAAAATATATAACTTTTTTCAATAAAAAAATTATTTAAAACACTTCTAACCATATATTCAACCATACTTTATATATAATATAGTACAAGATACAGAAAGTGTGAATATATATATATATTGCAGGATACTTGTCTCTCGCTGGATAGAAAAATACAAGGGAGAAAAACGACTTAAGGAGTGGATATGACAAATAATATCTGTATGAAGCTAAAGCATATCTAGGATGGCATCTGCGATGCATAGGTAACATAAGATTTAGTTTGACTGAGAAAGGTCAAATTAATACTGAGAGCTCTATCCACATCTTTAGGACCCAATCAACGCGCCCAAACCATGACAATGTGAAACCGACCCATTTTCTACTTTGCTTATCCCAATCTCACGATCTCTTCATCAATAAAAAATACTAGTGATACAGAATTCACCCAACAGTAACACACACCCTTGATACATCCGCTGATATTACGTTTTAAATACTATTTTATTATTTACTATTTAATAAAAATAAAATAATATATTATATAATAAAATAATATTTTTATAATCACTGTTTGTGTAACATTTTTTATAAAAAATCAGAGCTTTTGTCCCTTGATTTTTTTTATTAACAATTACAAAATTCTCACCATATTTTGATTTTTTAAAAGATATACAAATATAAAAATGTTTTCTATTTTTATCACTTTTAAGTACAAATATTTTAAATTATAAAAGAAAAATACAAAAAAGTGTAATAACTAATAACTTTTAATTATGAACAAAAGATAGAAGTAGAAACAAACATCAAATTTTTAAAGCATTCTGTACACATATTTAATACTATAAAAGAAAATAAAAACAATATAATAAACTTTAATTTGTTAGTAAAAAAATTAAAAAAGTAACAATTCGAATATAAAACATTTCTACAAACTAGAAATTCTAACTTTAACTTTAGGAGAAATGTTGATTAATATATCATTTATTATTAAATAAATTCCAAATGAACTTTACCAAAAAAATTAAAATTCAAGTGATTCTTATGAGAGTAAAGTCATATATGACTTGATAGATCTCTCTTTTCTTTTTCTTTTTTTTTTTTTAGAGGATGATAGATTCACATAATAGCCTAATAATAATGCTATAAATATTATTAAAGAAGTATAAATAAGAGAGTTACATAAGAAAAAAAAAAATCTAAAACTTCAGCTGGCTGACCTTCCATTATTGTTTGAGCCCAAATATTAGGGTATGATCAGACTTTTGAAAAGGAGAAAAAACTTAAGGTGGCCCAATTTCAGATGGGATGGGTAGTAGTTGGCAACATAGGTTGCTGCAACATAGGTTGCTGCATTTGGTAAAGCGTTTGATTTGGTTAAAATACTTGTTTTATGCTATGGCTCTTTAAAGTTTAAACACGCCCATCATCAATCCAGAAAGGAAAAAATGCACCATTTGGTAAAAGGAAAAAAATGCACCAGAAAGAAACTATAAATGTGACGGGTGAAGAGAGAGAGAAAAAAAAATGTGTTAATTAAATATCTACAGTACACGGTTGGGTTGAGGTGTCCAAAAAATATTAGTTGAGACTCGAGAAAAAGATAGATAATTCAATCACTTTAAAGAATTTATCATTATGTATGAGGACTTCAGAAATGCTTCCTTTTCTAATTTAGATTACTGTCACATTACATTTATAGAGAAATACAAATTTTCAAGCTACCTTTTAGTCCAACTACCACTTCACTACCACCACCGTCCTAACCTACTAACCCACCCAACAACATAACAGGAACATAAAGAAGGTAAAAAAATTAAAAAATTGACAATGAAATGATATCATGATAAATGAAAGAGAAAAAGCGCCTATTTATTATTATCACTTCATCGGTAACTTCTGTAGGCTGGGGTATACATACAGCTCTCTGCAAACTTCACCAAATCTTTAGGTTGAGGAAGGCGAGTGGCCAAGCCTGACAAAAACACAAACTCAGTTTTATAACATTTTCTTTTAATATTTAAAAATTTGATGAAGAAAAAAGTGCAACTATAGAACCTTCAATTAAACCAAGAGCTTACCAAGTTCATAAGCCTTAGCAGCAACATTGGCAGCTATGTGTGCTGAAATGTTTCTGATGTTGGTGAATGGTGGGTATATGAGTCCCTTATCAAAGTTCTCTTGGCTCACTTGTGCAGCCAAAGCCTCAGCTGTTCCATCAAAATCAAATAATATGACATTGTATTAATTCCAAACGTATATTTCATTCCTACCATGATCCTATTTTCACCTGTCCCAAACATAAATTTGAAATTAATGTTCGCAAGTGTCTTGAGTACTTACAGGCAGCCAGAAGCAGGTCATCATGCACTCGAATGGTCCCAGACATTATTAAACCGAGACCAAATCCAGGAAATATGTAAGCATTATTGGCCTGATGAACAAACAAGCAAAATCTTCAAATTTAAGACCTTCTTTGAGAGGTAAATTTTTTAATGTTTAGTTAAAATCTCAAGGGCTTGTATTATATAGACCTGGCCAGGCACAAACACTTTGCCCTCATACTCAACAGGGGGAAATGGACTCCCACTTGCAAAAATGGCACGTCCCTGATGGTGATACACAAGAATAAGGGAACAAAATAAAATATTTAGTATCCGTCAATTACAAACACCTATAAGAATAAACAAAAACAAACCCTGTAGCATTACAATATTGAAAGCTTATATTCTAATGCAAAAATAAAAGTTGCGTGTATTAACCTGGCTCCACTTGTAAGCTTCTTCAGCAGTGCATTCTGACTGTGACGTAGGGTTGGAAAGAGAAAGAATAATAGGTCTCTGCAAGCATTATCATATAATAAATTGCTTAGCCTATGTTAACATGAAATCAATCCATGGTAGGTACACTAGGTAGATAAAATAGGTTGAAATAGTACCTTGTTAATAGAAGCCATTGCCTCAATCACCTCTTTAGTAAAAGTTCTTCCTTGTCCCGATGTTCCAATCAACACTGTTGGCTTAATTTTCTGAGAAGATAACATTGACCACGTAAGAAGATTGAAACTTCTGCTATGTGTGTGGTGTAATGAACAGAAAGATAAAAAATCATATACATTAACAGCATCTAGAAGATTTTTAACAGGTTCATGCTCATGAGCCCAGGGCTTCTTAAAATGTTGGAGCGAATCTTTGCGAGAACTGACAATCAATCCCTGTAAAAGAAGGAATAAAAGATTAATCAGATGGAAGATTAGAATTGGGTTCATACATACAGGAAGAGCTAAATTGGGTTTACACAAACCTTTGAGTCCACCAACCAAATATTCTTGCGCACTTCCTCCAGTGGAGCATTTGTCTGCATCAAAAAATGAAGTTTCTCCATAACTAAAATACTCATGCATGCTTCACATCACAACATTCTACACTAAAATCAACGAAAAAAACAAAAGCACTAAAAGTAGCTAACAACCTGTTTTGATGTTTCAAGTGCTATGAGTTCTGCTATGCCAGTGCCAGCCTGCAACCGCCAGACAATATGATTAAGCCAGAAGGATAAAAACAACCTCGTCTTTCTCTAACCAACAACAAACAACACATGATCCCAGAATTATATAGACTCACCTCTCCAGCACCCAGGAATAAGAATCTGTGATCAGCTAAGTTGCCCCCAACCAACTTCAGAGATGCAACTAGTCCAGCAAGAACCACGGATGCTGTTCCCTGGAACAAGGTAGATAAAATATTAGGACTAGTTACAAGTATAGCTAACAAAGTACCTGAATTCGTTGTAGAAGACAGCAATTTCTTACCTGAATATCATCATTAAAGACCAGATGTGTAGATCTATATTTCTCAAGCAGATCAAAAGCATTGTGGTTTGCAAAGTCTTCAAACTAAATACATGGCATAACAGATGTAGAAAACAGGAAAGTGAAATTAGCAAAGAGCCAAAGACTGCAGTCCAATAAGCCAAGAAATATTATTGTCTCTTAACACTGCTTAATACCTGAATTAGGACCTTTTCCCCATAAGTTTGCTTGACTGCTGTCATAAATTCGTGCATAAGTTCAGCATATTCCTGGAAACAGAGAAGTTGGAACAATGTAAATACTATGGCATATTAGGAAATCAGGATGCCTGAAATTAAAAATAATTAATTCCACACAATTCAGCAAGGCAAACAAATCATGAACCTGCCCAGTTGCTCGTCTTTGCTTTAGACCAATATATAATTCATCATTCAGCAGCTTCTCATTGTTTGTGCCCACATCAATGGTAATGGGTAAACACTGAAATAGATAGCATTGTAGGAGTAATAAGAAATGGAAGTTACAATATGCACGACCAATACTTAATATCTGCAAATAAAATTTCAGTAACATCTTGAAACAAAGTAACAGTATGGGCCAAATATAATTACAGCTGAAGGGCGGACTCCTCCAAGTGCTGTATATAAAGAAAGTTTTCCCACTGGTATTCCCATCCCCTGAGAATACAGCAAAGGTTAAGAAAGAAGAAATTACAATATTAGATCACGTGATTCAATATAACTATTATAAATAATAATATACGTCAGCAAGCATAATAGAAATAGAAGTTACCTGACAACCAAGATCCCCAAGACCCAAGATCCGTTCTCCATCAGTAACAACTATGACTTGAATGTTCTTCTCAGGCCAATTCCTTAGTACTTCACGGATCTTTCCCCTTTAAGTTTAAGTCCCATCCAAGACACAAAGGAACAATAAAATATCAATACAAACAGTGACTGCCTACAAAGCATTCCAGGACCATAAAGAGAAATCAAAGCCAAACTCACTTCTCTTTCAAACTTATATAAAGACCCTGAGGACGCATAAAGATGCTGCCATATTTCTGGCAAGCTTCACCAACAGTTGGAGTATATACAACTGGAAGTAACTCTTCAACATGATCAATAAGAAGTTTGTAAAATAACCGTTCGTTTCTCTCCTGCAGCACACAACATAATAAAGTGAAAGCATTAGTCCAATTCTGTAATTTACCAATCAAACCATGTGAAAAAACTTCCCTCAAGATATTACATTAAAGATGAACATTAAATCAAAATGATAAATAAAATCAAGAGCAGAAAGCAAAGACCACAAGAATTTTGGCACTATTCATAAAGTGTCTGTGCAAACAACAGATGGGAGAACAGAAATCCTTCTGAGGTCGATGCAAAAATGTGTGGATTCATCATCCACATGCAATTTTTTCAAAATGCATTCTACAGCTGTTAGATAATAATTAAAAAAAAAAAAAAGTTCTGGACAAATAGTAAACGAAGTTCAAAAAGCAGCAGGCCAAAACTGTATTATTTAATATTTTCTTAAAAAATAATTGTACAAAAGGCCACACCTGAAGATCCATCATTGCCATGTACTTCTGCAACGGAACTTGATACTGGCGTACGTGCTGGATCATTTTCTTCACCTGCCCAATAAAGTGGCAATAACTTTGAATTGATGCTGTGTGTAAGCACACGCACAATCTAACAGCTTTGGAAAATAAAAATAAAAAATAAAATACTCAGAATAGTTTCTGGTCAGATAATTAACCTGAGTTTCTTGAGGAATAACTGATGGGGGAAGAAGACCACGCAAGTAGTGGGCATCCCTCTCATTTTCAGTGAAGGCCAACCCTTTGTTGAAGTGGGGATCTCGCAACAGTGTATAACCACTAAAAAGCAAGAAACAACTAACAAGTAAGAATACGCATAATAGCTAAATAGTCTCTGGCTATAGTACAGAAAGCAGCACATAAAGATTAAAAGTATCGTCTTTTTCTCCATTTAAAAAATAGAATTGCACTATCAAGGGCATCGCATTCAACCATCACAACAGCAACAAACAAACACAATGGTTCAGAAGAGAAAAAGGTGAAGGAAATGCAAACAGTTAAGATGATTAAGTACAAATTTCCATGCAACCGCCAATTTTATTTTTTATTTTTATATAAAAAGAAAGAGATATGACTGGATTCCGAAAGTCTAGTTTCCACTGGTGTAAAAAATTCATAAAGATGGACATATTATATTCAGAACTCGTGATATTTATAGTAATTAATCACATCATAAGTGATTCAATCTGTCAAAAAAATAAACAAGGCTACATCAGTAGAATTTGTTTGTTTATAATCAAATCAAAAGACAATAATGAACAAATAGCTGCAAGATACACAAAGATGCATAAACCACGCAAATTAACCAGCAGCATTCCAAGGATATAAAGCTGAAACGGAACCAAATTTTTTTACCACATAAATTTACCAAACCGCAGTCACTTATTTGAGATCTCTCTCTATGCGACATAAAAAGAAAATAATGCTTCATCCATAAACAAAACACCAAAATTTGTTCGATCAATTCTCAAGTACACCCAATTCAGGGACTCACAAACAAACATCCAATTTGAATCTAAAATCAATGAAGACTGAAAAACATAAGAAATGATCATGAAAATCAAAATCAAGAGTGTCACCTGGCAACAGAAACACTCCAAGGGGTAACAAAGTGA
Source organism: Glycine tomentella (assembly GCA_007407185.1). Taxonomy (NCBI): domain Eukaryota; kingdom Viridiplantae; phylum Streptophyta; class Magnoliopsida; order Fabales; family Fabaceae; genus Glycine; species Glycine tomentella. Next base: position 550,156 of record PYAF01004180.1, on the reverse strand, counting down.
TCCTCCGTAGCCCTATCCTCGCCGTAGACATCTTGAGGGCCGCCGGAGGAGATGGCGTTATCGTCCACGTCGGCCACCGTGGATTCCTTTTTGAACTCTTTCAACGGAGTCTCCATCACAACGCTGCCGTTTCTATCACCGGACCTGCTGCTGCTGCTTGGGGTCATACTCACCACCGTCAAACGAGTTGAACGCTTTCTCTGCGCAGCATCACACAAGCTGCTGCACCCACCTAACCCTGAGTTGCTCTGTGCCAAAAAAAAAATCACAAAAAAGGGAAAAAGGAAGAGAACTTATCAGCACCCAGATCAACAAATCAGCTAATCTCACGAAATTCGGAAGAAAAATCAGATTTTTTATTTATTTAGCTGAACAAACAAACCAGATAGTTAGCGACAGACACTGAGATTGTTGTCATAATAATAATAAATCGTGAACCAAAAAAGAACAACAGGGAAATGGTGCAAATCTGAGATAAAATTACCAGGAAAGCGCATCTGGTTGAGGAGAACATGATGGCGGCGAGAAAGAGAGAGAATGGTGCGGTTGCTGTGTCACAGGGAGAAAGAAAGAAATGAGAGACAAATTCTAAGAAGAGAGACAGAGAGTCTTAAGGGAAGGTTCCCTTGTTTTTTTTTTAATTTCTCTTTCTCTCTGTCTCTCTCTCTCTGTTCCTCCCTCTCCCTCTTATACCTCACTCAGTTTGCCGCACGACGCAACACACCAAACAGATCACAGAAGCAAGCAAAGCAACTTGAACAAAACTCCTCTCTACAGCTTAACCTTAAAAAGGGTGTGTCATGCGCGCAAGTGCATGAACAGAACAGAACAGAACACCGTTTTTCGTGATATTACGTAACTACCCTGGACTTGTTCAAAATCTATTTTTCTTGTGTTTATTTACAATAAAAATTCTATTCAAACCTGTCGGGCCTTGCCTGTAGATACGCCCCTTTTTACAGAACTGCGCTATTTTTTTTTTTACTACTTTTCCCTTATATTTTAATAAATTTTACTAGTAGTAAAATCTTAAGTCCTTTGTTTCGAGTTTAATTAATGAACAGATATGGTTAATTAATATTTTTAAGATATTAACCAAGGAACTAAAAGAAGAAAAAATATTTATTATAAAATCATAAAAAAATATAATTTTATACATTTTATTAAAATACATAAAATTATATTGTGGAGGAGTTTTTTTAAGTTATTTTAAAAATTTTATAATAAATATTTTAATTTTAATTTTTAATCGTACCTAAAGACTCATTAATTAATCTATGGCAATAATGGTGTGTGTGAGGAGTGGCAGCTTCCAATGTGGGTGTCATTATTATATTAACATGTGGCCAATGAAACAGACTTAAAAGGTGAAAAGAGGAGGACTATGATGTTGGAAAGCTCCGTGGTGAGGTGCATCAAGTTGTTTCAAGCCGTAAGATCAATCATTTGGACACATTCATTCCTTTGAGATTTACATAAAGTGATGTCTGTTAGTGTTTTCACAAAACTTCATTATTCACGTGAGATTCAATCAAAAAATTCTTGCACCTGTCGGTATGTTGTTTGGGTTTAGACGCCCTTCCACTCCACAACAAAACTAAGTCTTGTATTCTCTTACATCATAATACTCTTGTACTCTGGTAGTGTAGTATCCCGTAGTATTGTATACAGATACATAAAATGTGAAATGAGATCAAAATAGTTAAATACATATTTAATTTTATATAGTATATTAAACAATAAATTACTACAAAATAAATCAATTCAAAATAAATATAAAAACTACCATATTACAAGTTTTATCGGATAGAAGAATATATAATACTAAGTTATAAAAAATATCATTAACATATCAATAGAAAAAAATTATTTATAAATTACACGAGTCTTGTTGATTGTTTTTTAAAAAATGTTAACAGATATTTCAATTAAATTAGTGACAATAAAAAAAAAAGAAGGTTAATAACATAAATTATAAGCTAGTTAAAATATTTTTTTTCTTTCACCATGAATATCTCTTAATTGATACTAGTTGGAGACTAATTGCTTTCAAGACGAAAATGTTATTTTCTATACTCACATTAAGAATTCGATTTCTCAAAACATACTTAAAGAAACTTGTTTATTTGTTGTATTAGACGTTCTTATATGGGTGAAAATTGTTTAAATATTTTTTTACTGCAATTAAATAAATTTGAAATCATTAAAATAAATTTATATACTAAAAAAGGTTATTTTAATCTTTTATAAACTCATAAAATTTAGTTGTAAGCTATTAAAATAGTAACTCTTAATTCATAGTGTTAGTGCGATGGTGTAAAATTTTATTATATTTACATGAATAAAAATAATTTATTTGATGAAAGAATTCGTATTCAATTTTCATTATATATGTTATATTTTATTGGGTTAATGATAATCAAGTATTGCCAATAAAATTAGTTTTTTATCCAATGTGTTGTGTTGAAAGACACTTATATTCTCTTGACTTAAGACAAAAATAATAATAACCGGTCGCACATTCCCTAAAGGATGGAGCATAAACGTCGTAAATGTTCTTCCGGCCTCTGGGAACATAGGAAAAAGAAGAAGAGGGGAAACGACATGCAACGGTACCAGTTCTGCGGATTACAAGCAGCATATTCGTTTTCGTGACAAATATTTCCTCTGAAAATACAGTGGTGTTTTTGTTTTGTATGATGCTTGCTTGAACTGTGACTTTGTATAATACTTTATTGGGAAAATAAAATTGTCCCTTTATTTTTAGTATGAATCGTCTTTAAGTTTATTTTTTTATATGATAAGTTTGGATATTTGTCAAAAAAACGAATAATTGGATTTATTTGAATATTTTATGATAAACTTTACTTAAATGATATTTTTTTTTTGGTAAACTACTTAAATGATATATAATGGAAGAATAATGATATTTATACATAAATTTTGTATAATAATTTTTACAATTAAAAGAGAGATAAAGAAAAAAGAATACAGAAATGTACTGAGGTGATATGACGAAAAGCCATAAAATAAAAGGAATGTATTAATGAATTATACAAAAATGTTGTAAAAAATTAAGTGGTCACTGTTGAATTAAGCAGAAAAATGAGGAAAATAAGTTCTTACACTTTTAGAATTAGATGTTTAATAATGGAATGTATTTTTTTAATTTGTCTAGTGAAAAATAACGGAAATATAAAATGGAAATAATTATAAATTTGTTATTTTTAAATTACGTATCATTAATTATCTTAAATAACTGGAGTTTAACATGAGCCATTCCATAAATGATTTAAACTCTTTTCCTGTTTTCGCCCTATTTTGAAAAGCAAAGAGAAAGAAAAAAAAATTGTAGTTAAATTAATATTTTATCCGTTTAATTTTTAAAACATCTAAATAATTATTATTTCATTTTGTTTCGTTTTCTTGTATTTTCATATTTTTCCATCAATACAAGACAAAGAGAACCGGAAGCTCCAAATCCAAGCAATCTCAATGGCTGAAAAATAGAGGTTCCCTTTGACGGAGGTAGGCGATGACCATATGATCATGTGGGTGATAACAATGCTCGGTAGTTGAAAGTAGGCCACCTTATTTAAAGATTGTGTATAATCCTAAATGTGGTAAGTCTTAGTACAAATCATCATGATTCTGTCTATATTTTGAATTCAATTTAGTTTAAAAGTAATTTATGATGGAGTACGGCTACGACAGACATGTTTATAATAATTATACAATATCTTATAGTATAATATAGACAATTCTTTTTTTAAGAGAAACAAAGTTATGGAATTTAACTCATTCAGAATCAGAGAATCAATATATGAGTCGGAGTATTGTTAAAAACTTAGATACCAACATAAAATCTTGAAGTCTCTAAAAGAGTATGAAATATATGATTGGTTTGTCTTCTTACAAAAAATCACTTTAAAGTTTGAGAAAGATGAGATATTGGCTCTACACTTAGCTAATATAATATAACATTGAGATCAATGCTATCAACAATCATCTTACAATAAGATTCAAAGATTACTTGTTGAAAGCTAATAGTTGCGATCCATTCAGTTGCCTCTGGAGGACTGCCATTGCCTCTGCTTCTGCTGGAGTAGGGATTCCATTGAGAGTTATTGTTTTGCTTTCAAGAGTCTTTCCATCTGGTCCCAAATGACAATTCCAACACCAAAGAAATACTTATCTTTAAAAATTATAGACAATTCTGTTAATTATTATCTCCTCATTACTTAATTATAATTATTTTTTATTTTAAATGATTTTTTTATATTTTCTTAAATCTGGTAGTAACATTTTTAGGTGTAAAGATTTTAGAAAATGTTACATTTACGTATATTATTTTTGTAAATGCTTTTTTATTTTATTTTCTAAAACTGATAGTAGCCTTTATTTTAAAATTTTAGAAATTAATTTATTATGTTCCTATTTATTTTATGAACTAGTAGCCTTTATTTTAAATGCATTTACGTATATCAGTTATTAGACAATGAAAAATGCATTTAAAATAAAATAATAAATTAAGTAATGAGGAGAGAGAGATTAGTACTTTTTTTGGTGAGAAGTGAGAGATTGTAAAGAAGTTAGTCCATGAAATAAATAGGAGAAAAATAATTATCTTTTTCTTCTAAAATTATTATTGATCAGCTAACTAAAATTGGTTTTTAGTGGATAATTTATTAAGGTTTAAGCTGTGCAAGTTGCATAGGTTAGAAAAATTGATTTAATAATATGGTAGTCAAATCTTTCAAGGTCCAAATTCAATTCCATTATTTGATTATTTTGGGTCGAAAATGTGGTGGCACCAACTAGGGCTTGTGTTAACCACAGGTTTTAGGCAGATTTGTAGGCCATTTAATAGATGCTACCATTATCTGGTTGCTATTAATGATGATTTTCGTTTCAACGTCCAACCAAAACCTCAAGCCATTTAGGCACCGAACACATTCACACCACACGTGCATCAAGCCATGACGACAACGTCTTTAACAACCCTCTTGGCTCTTGCTTAAAGTAATGCGATAATACCAAGGACACACACCATAATATTTTTATAGTAGCAGTACATTTCACTTTATTGTGTCACTGCTTAATAAAAGATGCATCTGGTGGAGGTTTCTTCCTCAGAGAGGACATGGCAAAAAATAAAGAAAGAAAAGGATTGTATAAATACATCAAATTAGTTCATTTAATAACTTTAAGAATAATTCAGTATAGTATTTTTATAATTATTACGAATAATTTATCATCTGGTAACTTTAAGCATTAAAATGTCTGTCAGTTTGATAATTTATAAATAGATCATAGAGTAATTTTTACTCCCTCTAATACCAAAGAAAAAAAAAACTCTTATTTCTTGATTTCAAATATAAAAAAAATAATTAAATTTATCTTATTTGATATTATTATCTATAAAATATTCTTCATTTATTTAAGGTACTAGTTTCAACATTTTATTTTTATTTTTATATTAAGATTCAATAAGAGTAAATTAGAAAAAAATCAAAATTAATGTAATTAAACGTAATTATATTTGAGAGCAGAGGAGAGTATAATTTTAAAAATTAAGCTATACAAAACTCGTAATTTCATAAATTGTAAGAGGATGGAAATTACTACAATTTGTAGAATGTGGCATCGTGTATTCGTGTCTCGGATTTCTTGAACTACAGCGGAATTCCGTTTCACGTGTCGACGTTTAAAAAAGTTGGTGCCTTCGTAGTTGCTACTTGGCACTAGCGGAGTAGGCTGTGGTAGGTGGAAAATGGGACAAACAGAAAAATTATCATTCAAAAATGAAAATATGTCTTTTTTGGGGGGTAAATAGGAGGAAAGTTAATGAAGAAAATTGTTTCAAGTAAGTGAAGAAAAATGTTTCATTTTTTTAACCCGTCAAAGATATTTTCCGACAGTTAAAAATGAATGATCATTTAAAGTATAGAAATTACAGAAGCCGTGGTTGACTCAGAAGATGATATTAGAATTAGAAATATCAAATGGTGAATGGTGATCGATCTTGATGGCAGCGCTGCTGGAAGAAGACTAGTTTAGGAGATTCATCGTTTACTCTTTCTCTTGATTGGCAATTAAGTTCGATCGTCTTCTCTTTCGTATGATATATATATATAGAGAGAGAATGGAAAAGAGAAAAGAGGTGCTAATTGATTTGATTTCATGCGCAGGTCAATCTAGCCTGCCATACATATATTCATAGTCAACCAGCCTCCTCCTGCATCAAGTACTTGTTGCTTCCTCATCTCTTCGATATCATATATTTCTACACCTCATCATATTTCTTTCTAGTAGTTTCGTTTTTTTTTTTTTTTACTCAACCCCCTTTGTATACAAAACAAATAAAACGGTGAAGTGAATTTTATCTTAATATTTTTTTTTTCATATATGTACTAAAAATCGAACTTATGTTAACTTATTTTTAAAGCTTAACTTTTGTAACCAATAAATTATTGATAAAATTTTAAATAAAGTCTTGAACTTAACTAAAGGCAACCTGAAAAAAAATACTCAACTATTACAAGATTTTTTTAGTATTTTTTTCTTATTTTTCATTCATAAATTGATACATATTTATATTCTATTTTTTCTTTATTTTATTTCTCTTTCTTTTCCTCTCTGTATAATTGATTATCATATATAATAAAATTATTTATTTTAATAATTATTATTTTAAAGTTAAAATGTAACTTAATTGATAATATATAAGTTATCATGTGAATTTATCAAAAGTTTTAACATTTAAAAGTATTGCTATTATATCAGTAATTTTAAATTGTTAAAATACTTACTGTAGTTGTTAGTTTTGTGTACTATACCAAAAATAAATAAAATCTTTTAGTTTTGTGGGCAGGGATAAACCACGTTCAGATCGCCGCGTCCTTTAATACCACGTCAGAAAGGTGGGCCATCAACCTGCCAAATGCACCCCACACGCTTTTGCAAAATCAACGCACTTGCTCAGTGCTGGTTTGGAAAAAATTTTGGACCACAATGACTAAAGTAGTAAAGTGCGTTCAAGGGGGTAATTTTGGGTTTTGCCTTATCATATTCGATAATTTGGTACAAAATTAACTATCTTAATACTTTTATGGAGAAAAAAACTCAATTATATATAAATAGATTAATGTATTTTATAATTTAATATTATAATATTATTTATAGAGGATTTAGATATTTTTATAATTATACATTTAAAATTAATTTTATCAATATATAAAAACACGTAATTTTTTATATTAAAATCACTTTCTTTCAAACTTGTTTTTAATTAGAACAAATTACATAAAAAAAGCATCATCTAAAATCAATTTTGTAAAAATTCGTCTAAATACAAACTAAGGCAGCCTCCAATTCAAGAGAATGTACAAGAGTATTATAAAGGGGAAAAAGTGTAAAATAGACACATACATATAGTGGAGATTTGAATCCTGTATCTTTCAATTTGTATTATGTATTTTTTATTTTATGTGTGTGGACAAAATAGTTATTTTATTAAAAAATTTTATTTTGGAAGGTAAAAATTATCCTTCAAAATAAATCTTTCATAATAATTTTATAATACTTATTTATGTTCCAAAATAATCATTTCAGAATAGTTTTGAAACACTTATTTTTATTTTAGAATAGTCATTTTAAAAAGAAATTTTTACCTTCTAAAATGATCATTTTCTAATAGAAATAAGCATTCCAAAATTATTATGGAATGACTATTTCATAATAGAAAAAATCTCATTCTAGAATAAAAAGTTTTGGAATTTTTTTTCTATTCCATAATAGTTGTTATGTAAGTGTATATGTATTCCAAAATTCCTATTCTGAAAGGTTGGGTTGTGATACTTTGCATCCCATCCATGCTTCACTTCAATTTAATGTAGAGGGTCACGTTTTGTTTGGAATTGCTCTGTTATCATCTTCAACGATTTTGGGGCAAAGTTTTTAGTTAAACCACATTAGGTATTTGTTTTATTTTGATGTGCATTTTGAATCACGAGTCTCTATTTTACATTCTTAGACACTGAATGCTGAATTTGTAATCAACATGATGTGGGATTCAAGGTGTCAAAAGAAACATCTATTTCCATTGCAATATATGTAGATAATGACGATCAGGCTCAATTGTTTGTTTCTAAAGAAAGTGGACATGATGAGGGAGATGCGAGTGTGGCCATGTTGTCACGATTGAGGTCATGAGTGGAAGGGCTTAAGAGATGACATATAGACCTTTGTCGACATCGCACTTATGTGGTGGGGCTTGGTGTTTTGACGACACACAAATGAAAACGGGAGAAAGATGTGTTAGGATTGGGGAAGGGAGGTACTTAAATTTGGTGAGACATGAGTCATTAAAAACATTTTTGTCTACGCAAATAAAATGAGAAATGTAGGATAGAAATGCACAACCTGTGTACTTGATCTCGTGGTCTAACCCAAGTTCATCAGAGTACAGTTTTCGGCCTTTGCTTCCTGCACCTCATATTTTACTTACTGCATCCCATTAAACTCAAATGGACAAAAATACCCTTTCTTATTCTTTTACACCAGCCACCCACTCCCAACCGAGAACCCAAACTATTCTGATCCATTATCCGCCTCGGTGCAATTCAGAGGTCACAACATGAAAAGGGCAGTAATAATGATTTTCGAAATGGGTTTTGAACTAAGTTTAATGGAAAGGTAGTTTTACACCAATGGGTTCGATGTCGCGTTTTTACTCGGAATCGGATTCGGATAGCGAATTGGAAGTTAGTTTCCAGCGATCGGAGATTGGGACTTGCCGAAGGAGGTTGGAGACTTTTCACGAAAACAATTATGCATTTCCAGATAGTAGTAAAACAAAAAAGAAGTACTTTTGGATTGTTCATTTCGGAATACATAAGTCCGAAACAAGCCAGCACAAATATTGTAGTTGTAAAATGCTAAACTATAGAAAGTTAAAAAAGGCTTATACAATTGCCCTGTTTCTTGTTGAAGGCAAGTCCCACATCGGTGGGAACAAGCCAAGGGAGGAAGATTGGGGGTTATAAATAAAGACCCCCTTCCTTCATATTCTCCACCCCAAAACCAAGAGAGAATAAATATAGTGAGATATAAGTTCTCCTGTGAGGTTTCTCCTTGGGTGTATTTTTCTTGGGTGTATTCTCATAGTATAAGAGAGAGTGGT
>PYAF01004180.1:465264-539515 GCA_007407185.1 Glycine tomentella | reverse complement strand
TTGTTGAAGGCAAGTCCCACATCGGTGGGAACAAGCCAAGGGAGGAAGATTGGGGGTTATAAATAAAGACCCCCTTCCTTCATATTCTCCACCCCAAAACCAAGAGAGAATAAATATAGTGAGATATAAGTTCTCCTGTGAGGTTTCTCCTTGGGTGTATTTTTCTTGGGTGTATTCTCATAGTATAAGAGAGAGTGGTATATTTGTACTCTCCTTATATTTAGAGAGAGGTGTGGAAATTTCTTCCACTTAGTAAAATTTCTTTTGTTCTTGCCCTGTGGTTTTTCCCTTATTCGTTGAGGGTTTTCCACGTTAAATTTGTGTGTTCATTCCTCTTTTCTTATCTCTTATTTTAACTGTGTGTTATCACTTCGGCACTCTGGTTCCTAACATTTCTAATCTTTGTTCATCTAAGGCCTAACAAAATTTGCATCAAAATAATGTTCTACCCAAACAGAAATACATATTTGTTAATTGGTAGAGAAAAAAATGTGAGAAAAGATAATCCTAATACTGCACTTATTAGCTACATTCAAAGTAACATTAAGAATGTAAAATAATTAAGTGGGGAAAATTGTTGCAATAAGCTGACCACATAAAATGACTTCTTCTATGTAGATAAGCAAATCAATAGTATATTACACAATCAACATAGTTTATATTTACTGAACGACCTTAAAAAATTATCATGATTATTTCTAAATTTGAGTATAAATTTTGCTATCTTTAAACATACATAAGGTAAATTCACTAGTAAAACTTCAAAAACATAACTTCCTTTTTTCACTAATTTATTCCTTTTTATCTCGTTTGGAAGTTTAGTGTTTTGATTGCGAAGGCAAATACAAAGGCAAAGAAGACTGGAAAAGCTACCAAAACTGCGGCAACTGGCCCCATGAAGTCTGGTTTAAACCCATAATGTTCTTCAATGTAATGCTTGATAGTTTGGTTATTCGCACTAGGCACACTAATCTCTGTCTCTACATCTCCATATTGTGAGACAATTAACCCATATACAGTCCATGCTACTGGGCAAATCCAATAATACCAAACCCACCATTTAGGAATTTTCTGAAATGTCAAAGTTGATAGAGAAATTATGTTAGAGAACATGACAAAAGTAATTCTTTTATGGCCAAATAAGCTATTTGTTTTTTTACCTTATTTTTTTGGTTTAGTTTGATTTTTCTTCTTCAATTTAGTCATTTTTAAAAAAATTATTTGAAGATTTATCTTATTTTTTTATTTAATTTGATCATTTATCTTATTTTTTATTGAATTTAATCCTTTAGTCTATTTAAGATTGACATCGTTAATAATTTAAAAATGAACGTTTTTTGTTCACTTTTCCCCCATTCTCCTCCATCTTATTTTTAACCAAAAAATTATTTTTAAATGATTAACGACATCAATCTTAAATGGATCAAAGAATCAAAGTGAACAAAAAAAAAATCAAAATAAATTTTTTTAAAGATAAAAAGATTAAACTGAATAAAAAATAAGATAAAACATCAAATTGAACATTTTAAAAAATGAAAGATCAAATTGAATAAAAAATAAGATAAATAATCAAATATACCATTAGTCTTTTTTATTGATGCATAATAACCAAACTAGAATGGTACTTACTGGTCTTGGGATAAAAAACCCAGAAAATAGATTGAAGATTCCATAGAATGCTGCTCCAAGGATTGATGCAACTTGGTGGTTTGGTGTAATGGAAACAGTCATCATCCCATAATATGTGAAGTACATGAAGGAAAAGAAACTTACAAAGAAAAACCAAAGGACCTTGGCTACTTTCCATTCAAAGCTCACCATAGCATACACTATGAATGAGAAACATATAGTTTGAACAAATAGATATGGTATTTCAGAAATAACCTGCAAATGAAACAACAATGCTAGCATAATAAGCAACAAATACAACATGTAATAAGTTTTATAGTTGTCTAAAAAATAAATCCATCCTTTAACCTGTGCAATGGCATAAGGCAAAGCAGAATACATCCCAGCAGCTCTTTCTCGATAAAAAACCATTCTTTCAACGGCTACTACTGGTTGAACAGTTTGACAATTGTTAACACCAACAAAAAAAACTGAACCATACAATGCTCCTATAATAGTAGTCAGATCGCCTGAGTTACCCCTGTAAAAATATGACAAAAAAAACAACAACAATAGTTTTAATGTCGAACAAAATGCTTAGACAATAAGGTTAGATATCTATTCAACCAAGGTAGCAACGAATTTAAACCTGTTTTTGCCAACCCTCCAAAATACTGTCCCCACCAAGAAAGCTGCAGCTAAAGTGAAGAAAAACCTGACAAGGTTGTAATCTGGACTCCTCCAATAAGTCAACCATTGTTTCCATAAACAAGATTTGAACTGTTCCCAAGTGGATTGAGAATATTGAGTGGGGAAGTACAAATCTTTTGCTCCTGGAGGAGGCGTACTTAACTCCCTTATAAGAGCTTTGTTTCGCCTAGTCATAAGCATTTATGTATGTTAGCTTAACCCAACTAGTAAATGCAAACTCACTTGACAACAATAGTATCCTAGACTTTAGACTTACTGATACAAAGATGATGATTTGTAGTGCTCAGCAAAGTCCATTCGAAGTCGAACTTCAGCTGCTATAGAGGTAACCTCTAACATCCATGTAGCTGGGTTGTACATATCCTTAATTTTTGGGACCCCTGGGATTGCCTTTGACCACAAATGAACATGAAATTAGATGTTGATTTGAACATATATACTTGAACTCCCCCTATTACATGATTTGATTAAAAAATATACATAATTGTTTAGTTGTAATACCTCAAAATATTCTATAATCCTATGTGAATTCCTTCCTAATGGTCCTGAGTATATCACTTGTCCTCCTCTCTTCATCAACAACAACTGGTGCACAAGAAATGTTTGTCTAGCAAAGAGCAATGGAGATAAAGAAAAGAAACATATGACACATACAAATTATGAGTTTGTTGGTACCTCGTCAAAGGCTTCAAAGATATCGATACTAGGTTGGTGAATTGTGCATACAACTGTTCTTCCAGTGTCAACAGTATTTCTCACAGTCCTCATTACAATGGCTGCTGCCCTTGCATCGAGACCTGAAGTTGGTTCATCCATGAAAATGATTGACGGATTAGCAACGAGTTCAACAGCAATTGTTAGCCTTTTTCTTTGTTCGGTTGACAACCCTGTAACACCTGGAAGCCCAACTACAGCATCCTTGAGATTATTTAGCTCAACCAACTCCATTACTTCGTCAACAAATTTCTATAAAGAGTAAGAATAAGGAATTTAAGTTTCACTCTTTTATTTCATGTAACTTTATTATCAAGGACATAATAAAATAAAAAAATACATAATGCTTAGTGCTAACCATTTTTTCCTCATTATTGACCTCTTTAGGCAATCGAAGGAAAGCAGAATAGATCAAAGATTCTCGAACAGTAACTTGGGGTGAATGGATATCAGTTTGCTCACAATAACCAGAAATTCGTGCAAATGTTTCTTGGTTCTTGGGGAAGCCAGATATTCTTACATCTCCTTCAATGTAGCCACCTGTCTTTCTCCCTGCTAAAACATCCATCAAAGTTGTCTTTCCAGCTCCACTAACTCCCATTAAAGCAGTTAAAACTCCAGGCCTAAAGGCACCAGTAACTTCCCTAAGTAATTGTAGCCTATCATCCGTTACTCCTTGCCCTTTCATTTCCTGTTAAAAGTTAAAACTTCCTTTATATTTACCACTAATTATGATTGGTAGTATGAAGTTATATTGGAAAAAAGTGATAGGGTTCTTACAGAAGGCATGTCCACATAATAATTAACACTATCAAAAGACATTGCAAGTGGTTGAAAAGGTAGAACCATTCCTCTCTTAGGGGCAAATCCAGTGGCTGATTCATGCATTGAATCAACACTTCTTATTCCACTAGGATTACCTCGACTACTCATTTGTTGCATTGCCACTTCTCCTGAAATTATTCATGTACAAGACAAGGTAGTTAACTATAAGTTACATCAACAAAATGTACACTTTTTAGCTAAATCATTCAATTCAATGTCAAAGTCATCTATCTAGCTTGATATTTACGTGTGTTGTTCCCATCAGTAGAAGATAATGATTGAAGGGCTATCTCTCTGTTGGGCTCTGGCTTTAAAAGTCTAGGATCTTCACTAAAGTTTCCTTCAGCTTCCATTTCACTTGCTTCTTTTTCAGATATAATTGCTTGTTTTTTTCCAATAGCTAGTGAATCAAATTAAACAAAATACAATAAAAACATTATTAACATTAAACAACTAGTGAAGGAAATAATTCATTGAAAATTATCATTAGAATATTAGTTCTTACGATTAAGGTACATAAGTGCAAAGGTGAAGAGAACATTGTACAAGATAATGAAACCCAAAAGAGCAGCTGCACCTATCCAGTACCATCGTTTCTCAGTAAAAACATCAAAGTTATTTAATGTAGCTATACCGATAGGGGTTCTACCATCTGAAGACTACAAAATAAGAAAGTTGAAGACAAAAATAAGTTTCGTTTAAAGCCACTGAATAACACTTCATCTACTGCTGAAAACTCATTCTACTTACCGGATTGCTCCACCTTGGAGCAAATAATTCATTCACAGTAAAAGCATTGTATCCATATGTTAGTGGTGAAATCCAGTAGCCCCATATCCACCAATTTGGAATGGAACCTATTAACATTGAAAAGGTTTAAACATCTCGATGAGCATATTCTTTGAAAAAATTTATATGATACATTATTTAATTTGGAGAAGACTTTCAATAACATCTAATTAAAGTTTAATTAGTCACTCACTTTTAGGAAGGATAAAACCTCCAAGTAAAAAAACAAGAAGGAGCATGAGGGATCCACCAGTGTTAGCAATAATCATTGTCCTAGAAACTCCAGATATGAACCTAAACATCCCAGCTGCCATTTGCTGGACAAGAAAAACTAGCAACAAGTGCTTGAAGAACCTGAAAGTTGGATAATTGAGGCCCCAATACATAACTTATTATTACAATCATGGTATTTATTTTTTGTTGCCAAGAATGTAATCATAGTTTGCTAAATTTTATGATTAAATTGGTATTGTTGGTAGCAGAGAAAAAACAATATAAACAAGTTTAAATGCGAATATGAGGGGAAAAAGGTTACCTGCTAGCTTCAGGTGCTAATCCTATTGTGTAGTATGTGATAAGTACCCAAACAATAGCCTCAAACATAGTAATGGGGATCCGTAGGATGAAATTAGGGAGGGTGTAAGTCCAAGGAGGATGGAAAAGATGGTCTCTGTGCTTGTAGAATATAGGAAGTCTTGCAATCGTGAGTGGTAACTCAGCAAAACCATTGAACATGTTCATGATCATGGTAAACAAAATTGAGCCTATGTAAACTGCTGCATCAGCCTCATTCCTTTGATGCATATTGGTCCTAAAGAACACAGTTGCAGCTATGATACCAATAATAACTATTTGACCTGTCTTAAATACATAGACAAAAGCATTCCTCTTTATTAGTAGCCATTCCTTGTCCCAACATGCTTTAAGAAGTCCCATTGTGGGCACTGTATATTTCTTGAAAACAAGAGCCGCTCTATGTCCCCTTGATTTATCAAATGGCACAGAAAGCTCATTCTCAAGCTTTATTCCAACATGAAATTGCTTGAATCTATTTGCAAACTCGCTCACCGTGACATAACGGTATGGTAAGCTTCTATTTGCCCAATATTGTTCTTGATCTTTCCTTGAAGTAACCTATACAAAATTAGCAACTGTCATTTACATTCTCCTTTTTGGCTTTTTGAAAAATATGCCCTTATTTAGTAATTTATCACAAAATTAATACTCTCGTTAATCTAATCTAGTGCATACTTATTCCAAATATTTATGATATTGGTTTTATAAGCACTTACTAGATGAGTACAGTAAAGTAACCCAATTTGAATTAGCATCAATTTTATAAGAAATTCTCAAAAACCCTGCTAAATTTTGTGAAGTTTATAATTATTTATGAAAAAGTTAGTGGGTAATAAAATTCTTAAACAAAGTTAAAATACATAAATTTATTTTAATTTATGAAAAAAAATTGGTTCATTTTATTTTATTGATTATTTTTTTTCTTCTCATATAAATTATTGTTGAGAATTTTATCCAAATTGAGTCAATGCCAATAATTACAACTAATATATTTTAAAAAAACAATAAAATAATTTTTTTAAGGAAAACATTCAAATAAATCTAGTACAAACTTTTTGTCAATTTATTAAACTTTTATTACATTTTAAGCTTTTAATAAATTGTGTTCATGTAAAAAACAACTAAGTTTATGTAAAAAATGCTTTTGGTTTATAAAATCAAACTAAGTTAAATTTCACGTACCGTTAATTGTTATTATTATAATTATTTAGTATTATTAATTTTTTAAATATCCTTATCCTCACTCTACTTCTATATTATAAATTAGAATAGGGGAGTAAGTGACTCACACTTTTCACTCTTTCAATTTAATAATTTTAATCATTGTAATTGTAACTAGCTAAAAAAGAGATCTAAACCCACAAGAAATCTGATCATACCTCCTGTAAGAAATCTGCTGTTCCCTTTCTTTCAGGACATTTAAAGCCACAAGATTCAAAGAACTCAACGATGTGCTCACGTGGGCCCTGATAAACAATCTGACCCTCCGATATTAAGATGATATCATCAAAGAGATCGAACGTCTCTGGAGCAGGTTGGAGTAGGGACATGAATATGGTTGCTTCAGTGAGGTGTACAATTTGTTGGAAGCATTTCACAATTTGATATGTTGTGGAGCTATCAAGTCCCGTTGATATTTCATCCATGAACAATGTTTTTGTGGGCCCAACGATCATTTCCCCTGTAGCAAACAAAAGTAAAAAAAAAAAAAAAAAAAAACCCTTGTCGTGCCAAGCAAAAAATTGAAATGAATAAGAACATGATATCACTGAAAGAAACGATTAAAATTCATTGTAGTATTGGATATCACTGCCAGTTTGTAAACGATTAGTAACGTGGCTTTAGTTTCATGAGTGGTTGAATTTGAACCTTGGCTTGCTATGATATTAATTTAATTGCATCAACCTTCTTGAATTTTATCTATATATGTATTTATTAATTTATCTAAAAGGGTAATGGCATTTTATGGATTGAAAATGTCAGATCATTATTTATGTTTATATTCAAAATTAGCAAAGTTTAGGTAATGAAAGTTATGTAATAAGCAAGCAAAGTACTATTCTTTTTATAAATAAAAAAAACAGTGTATAAAGGGTAAAATATAAGGACCAAGTCCAAGAAAACAAAATAGTAATATTATTTATATCATAATTTTTTATAACACTTTCTATTATATTATTTTTTTCTCTCTTAATCACATCATTTATTTATTTAATATTTTTTTTATCTCTCTCATGATTATAACAAAATTGTAAGAATTTATCATATAAAAATAATTGATTTCTCAAAAACATCTTAGTGAGCCAAAGTACATGTAGCCATATCTCAAACTCACCGGAAGATTTGATTGCATAAGCAAGTCTCTGTCACCTTTATTCAAACACAAAGATAATATTCGGACTCAAAATTTAATAGGGGGGAAAAGTAATACTATCCACTGTTATTAAATAAAGTTGGATTAAATGTTTGAATATGGATTTTAACTTTAGTTATTACCTGTTGTTACACGCTTCTTTTGGCCACCAGATACACCTCTCTGCATTTCATCACCCACAATGGTATCTTTGCAAATATCAAGCCCCAATATCTATTCATACAGCAAACAGTGAATAGGTGTTTTTTTATAACATAATCAAACCATTAGTCCGGCAATTAGAAATAATTATGTAGTCTATCACGCCAAATTAATTTAATATATTAAAATTATTTACAATAAAATAATTATTAATTCTTTGAAAAAATATTCTAAGAACAAGATGTCCTGTGCTGTCCCTAACCTTAAACATAATGTTAAGTAAGAAAAGTCACTTACTTTGAGTGTATAGTCAGTAATTAGACTGCTTTCTGTTCCTTCCATTGCAGTAGCCTAAAAATGTTGAAACTGTGAGAACTATTCAACAAAGTTGAGAAAAATGTCGGTTGTTTAGTCTTTGGGACATAATAATAACAATAATTAGTACCTTCATGAAAAGGTCAAGTTCTGCCTCTGGAAATATTCCAGCTTCCCTTTCCCTTCGAGCTAGCTCAGCTAACAGGTCTATAATAACATATTTGTCAAATGAGTTTCAACCAGATATAAATACTTGCATTAAAATATTAGTTAAGGTATAAGAGAGGGAAAGACAAAATTTGCGAGTAATTTTTTTTCTTTTCAAAATTTGTATTGTATTATGTATTATAGATATAAGAATGTTGACCCGAACTATTTTTTAAATAGCATGTTATTTGCTATGCCAGCAAGCAATAGAAAAATTGAAGTTGAACAGGATTTCTACAGGAAATTGTTTATTAAATTACCATATCTTGTTCCAACTCCTTGACATCTAGCTGAGAAATCAAGGGTTTCTTTTACGGTCATTTCTCCAATATGCACATCATTTTGGCTAATGTAGGCAGAAGTCTTTCTAGGAACAAACTCGTTAAGCTTGTGTCCGTTGTAGGAGATTTCTCCATTAACCTGTTTCATTCAAACCCAAACACCTATAGCTCTTATGCATCAGCAATGTTATTCAACTCCACTTGATAGAAAATTAGAAATTAGAAAGAGCAGTTAATTTCATTTTCTTTTCTAATACAATTCAGTCAAGATAATGAAATGTCGTGGGTTAAGAAAGAAATAAAGGAAAAAAAAATATAGTGAATTCGATTCCTTTAAACTAATAATTAACATTTATCAATAAAAAAAATTAAATGGCTGCAGTCTACCCTCAAATCATTGTCCAATTTTCCAGCCAATGCCAGCAAAAGGGTTGTTTTCCCCGAAGAAGGGGGACCAAGCAAAAGGGTCATCCTACAAAAAAAAAAAAAAATTAAGAATGGTTACACCAACCTAGGTAAGGTGAACTAGTAAGATAGGTCCAATTTTCCAAACAAATTAATGACGATCAAAACTTCGAGGTGGTTGGTACCTTGAAGGCTTAATAATGCCGGAGACATTTTTAAGAATTGTGAGCTTTGTCCTCTTTGCGGTACTAATCCCACATAAGCCAAGAGTTGATTCAGCAATGTTCAATGCAACGTTTGGTAAGGTTGGCAGAGCTCTGCTGCCAATGTAGCAATCAGCCTCTACGGTCAAATTTTGATATCTTACTTCTACTGTTGGTAGTCGGATACCAACCCTGCAATTGAAAACAAGTGGATATATTATTTGTTCTATATTAGGTATGAGGTGTGAGAACAATATGTTAGACAACAGCTAATTGCATAAGATTGTCTTACCATTAATTATTATCCGCTGCAATTTCACCTCACTTCATACATTAAAGCATCATCTTGATTTACAGAATTTCAAATTTAATCCTTGTTTTACAAAGGTAAAAAGAAATATAGCTATTTAAACTTTTTAAGATATTTGATCAGTTGATATTGCATTTGTAAATTGGAATAATATTCGCATGCATGAAATGGAAGAGGGGTATGTTAGTTCTAATTCCTCTCCCCTGCACACAATCAAAATGATTTTATTTTAACTTGTGACTATATATATCAAACTATAAGTAAAAAAGCGAACATGAGAGTACAAGGGGGAAAAAAATCAAGAAGCCAAAGGATCTCTAAAAGAAACGAATATTGGGCCAAGATTGTTCTGAGTCTACATTGTATTCACCTGTGCTTGGATTCCTATAAAAGGGACATTTTCTGCTTCTACACCACAAGATAACGTATATTTTCATATGCTGACACTCTACTTGTTCATGTATTGATTTAGGCCTTAGAATGCAAGTATCGTTCACTTTCTTTACCCCTCCGTTACCATAAATGATCTGATCTAGTGACATAATAAACAATCTTAGAAGCATGAAGGAAAAGCCAAAAACTTTCAATCACATGAATTAGTACTTTATTAATCCCTTTGCTGGCTATTGTTCACTTGGACAAGATTCATTTTTCCCCTCTCTCTTCAATAATGCATTTGGAATATTTTTGCTTGTGGGTTACTAACCCCATCTCCTTAAAATCAGACTCTTCAATATTGAATTTGATATTTTTATCATTTTCTTTATGTTCATTTTTACTAAATGACAAAGACACGCAATTCAATATGAGAAATCAAGATTCACTCATGTGCACACTTAAATAAGAAACATTTGTTGTAACTTGCTGGCCCTAAATAAAGTCAAAGCCGTATGATAAACTAATCCTTCATATTTGTTTCTTTTAAGACATGTACAAGAATTCAAAACTAAATTACATGGGAAAACAAAATGCCCACTTAATCATAATTGAGTAAGTCAGAAGTAAGCAGAAGAGAGAAGGTCATCCATCAAGAGTTCCTTAAATTTAAAAACTTGAGGATAAAAGTTGAATTATCTATAATTTTAATGATAATATAAGGTAACCCTGAAACTAATGGACTATTTCATTTGAGAAAAAAAATCATATAATAAATCGTGTAAATATTTTTTTATTTTCTACTTTTTTATATATTTTTTAATATAAACTTTAAATATAACAAATAAAGTAAAAAAGAAAATTTTACCATGAAAAAGAAAAGAAAATTGTGAAACAAAAAAAGACCCGTGATCTTTCTTATCTTAGATTTTGGTGCAGAAGAGCATATACGAAAGATGGAAATGGAACTCACTTATCAAGTCTGTTTCTGAATTTGCGCAAGTACTTCTCATTGTCTTCTTCAGCAACCTTGAAGATTCGGTCAATAAACTCTTGCCTTTCATTGACATCCAACTTTCGAACATCAACTTCCCTGTGTTGCAATGTGCTTGGACGAGCATCAGCATGATCATGATCAGCCTCCACAAATGTTTGGAGGATACTTGTTCTTAGCCTGTCATAGGTTGGCAATCTCTCTATGGCAGCCCACTTGAGAGCCTCTTCATCCTCATCAACATTTGAAGTCCTTCGAGAATATCTCCCACTTGCAAACACACCATCCATTCTCCAACTTGACCTGCTTAAGCTCCTACTTATGCTTCTGGTTAAATTCCCACTCTCCATTTTATATCTCTCTCCTTCTGCAACTGTGGATTTCAAACATGACAACAAATTAAAACATGGATTTTTTCTATACAGTACTGCCAAGTGCAAAGAGTAGTCGCTTGATTGAGTTGGATGACTTTTTTGGACTATAGAACAGCACAAGGACCTGAAGAAAATTCTCTGCTTAACAAAGGAAAGGTTAGTGGTGGTTGGGGGTTGAAATTAACTAGAAAGTTACCTTTCGCCTTTTCAACTTTTTAGTCTACTATCCTCTGCATATTTTCTTTCTTTCCTTTTCTTGTTTTTCAATAATGAGAGAAGATTTGAAAATTGATATACCACTGATCTGAGCCGACTTTCTACTATGAACAAAGTGTTATATATATTCTAATGTATACTGAATTATCCATGTATATAATAATTATAATGATAATGAGTGAGAGAATGAGAGAGAGACGCAGTCAGGAGAGAGATTGTTTTGGTGACAGAATTGTGGTTAGTCTTAATCCTTTGTTTAAAGAATAAATTACACTAGCTGTCTTGCTCAAATTTAATTTGATATTCTTTCTTTTTATTATATTACTTTTATCCTATTTGGATAATAATGTCGTTACAACGTCAATTGAAAAATATGTGAACAGACGTAATTATCCTTACATTTTAATTGTAAAACCTAAATTTTTCTTTCTTAATTAGTTTCAGAATTATGATCTTTATCATTTGGGATTAATGTTCATCTTCATCTTATGAGTTATTTTTTCCTCAACGTACAGGGGGTGCGATTTTCTTTTCCTCTCATGACATTCACATTTCATTCATCTTCGCCGTTCGCAAGTTCTTCACCCTTCATCTTCCAGTTTGTGAGTTCTCCATTATTCCTCTTCCAGTTCGCGACGTTAACAAACATCTCCGTTTTTTTTCTCTTCGACATTCACGAGCAGTTATGATTTTTAAAATCATTTGTTTATTATTGTTGATTAAAATGATGTTAATTATTTTGGTCCACTTTACGGACCAACAGGACAAACTAAATGAGATATGCAATGTTGATTATGATAAATTTAGAATATTCAACGCACATGTATGAACAACATTACTAATGACTAATACTTGTTACCATGTTACCCTTTGATTTAGTGGTAAAATTCTTCCCTATCATGATGTGCTGAAAATGTTTGCTGAGAATCAAAATTTAGTTTATATTCATATGTATGTTAGTAGAACAAAGGATAAGTTTTGGAATCTACCTAGAAAATGTGAATAAACCTATGAGTAAAAACGTGAATGAATTATGAGTGAAAATGTGAATGAATGTATGAATGAAAAATTGAAGAAGTAGGAATGGTGTTAACATTGTATATAAATAAGGTGGGTTCGCATCCAATTACATAAAAAATAAAAAGAAGTAAGAGTCTTAAAATATTTTCAAGTTGAGAAAAAGAAGATAAAAGTATTTTAAACATAAAATTTTATTAATAGTCATGTGACCAATATGTATCTAATTTTTGTTAAATTATTAAACGATGTTTAAAACGGAGGAGTGTATATGTAATATGAACAAAATAATTAAGAGATTTTTTATAAATTTTAAAAAATATCGGATAAAATTTCACCAAAAGAAGGAATGCATGAACATCTCGATGACTAACTAATGAATCAAATATATTTTTATGTCACTTCATGGTATTTGAGGACCAGGTCAAATGCAAGTAAGAGAGGCATAGGCCAAACATCGAAGATTTTCTATAAACTGAGTAATTCAATATATAAACTATGATATTGAAATTATCCGCTCTCTTATCTTATTATGTCCCTAAACATTTTTTGATGTAATAGAAATTTATTATCACAATGAATTTCGACTTTAGCTTCATGGAACCTAAAGTTTGACTAAGTTATTATATCTTTCTCGAGTTTCACCCCCACCCCAAAATAAAAGGAAGAAATCGTTGTAATCAAAGTTAAGCACTGAAATAATATTTTAGGCATATAATTAGTTACCTTTTAGCTGTTTGAGATTATTATACCTATTGATTTGGTTAAGAAAAACATGATTTTGCGGATAAAAATATACTAATTAATGTTATTTGTATAGACACTATTTTATTTTTTTACACTATTCTTTCATTTTGCTCAAATAATAGTAAATATAAAATACATTTCAATATATTCGTTGTTGTACATTTTTTTCATGAACAGCATTTTAAAAATGATAGGAAAGAACTATTTCTCACAGAAATAAGATGCCGGTAATTAAGATACTAATGTTTATTATTTGTAAAACAAGATTTTCTAATGAGAGGTGGAGAACTCCGGTTAAATTAAGGAAGTTGACCTGGTTTTTCTCGCCCCTCCTTAGATCGTGTCAATCAAAAGCAAACATTGGTTCTGTAATTTATATTTCAATCTTTCGTGTTTTTTTTTTTCTTTTTATGACAGGTTCAATATTTCGTGTTATTACACATGTTTGCTAGCTATTGGAATTTGGAGGACCTCCTTAAGAAAATCGAAATATAACAATGCCCGAACGAACAAGCATTACTATGTACTTTGTTACTCATAAGGCAACTCTAGCTCATGATTCATGAAGGGGTTTTCTAACAAGCTTCATCATGCGCTTTCATCTGTCTCTTACGGCCATATACACGAAGGCATATGATATTGTATTATGTGGTACCTAAAAAAAGAAAACTTGGTTCTCGGCTTGATTCATTCATTCATCAGATAAATATTGATTTTTTTTTATATCAAAAATATTCTCTTACTTTTATACTTTGTTTGAGAGAGATTTTAAAAAAGAAGGGAGGGAAAGGAAAGATTTAGGTGATGACATCTACTTGAGAGTTTTAATTTTTGACTATAAGGATTTGAGGGTTTTTATCCTAAAAATTGTTGTTCCCCCAATTTAGGGGGTTTTTATAATGAAAAGTAATAAAATTACTATCCTACCCCAACCAGTGTTAATAAAATTACTATCCTATCCCAGCCAGTATTAATAAAACACCAAAATACAAAGCATTGAATCACAATTTAAGAGTAAAATTGTAAAAGTATCTTATTAACTCTTTATTTCTCCTTCTTAATATATTTTTAACTTCTAGGAAGGAATTTTCCTCATTTTCCTTCCTTTCATTCTCATCCCTTCCCCTTGAATCTCTTTCTTTCCCTTCTCCTCCTAACTCCCAAACAAAGCCTTAAGAAAAAAAAAAAAAAACATTCTCACTCTTTTTTCATATATGTTCACTGTTGATTTTTTTATTTATTTATATATCCAGAAATTCTAAGATATTAATAATTATTTTTCATTTATATTCTTATTTCTATTAATCTTAAATAGTAGTAGTGCTGTGCTTATTATAAATAAAAGAAATAACAACAAAAACTATAATACTGCCTTCTGTCTTAAATATAAGCCGTAAAAGTTCTTTTTTTTATCTTAAATATAAATAAATTTTAATTATCTATATCATATCTAATGAAATTATTTTTAAAATACTTTTCATTTAATTTTTTATATTTTTGTTTGATATCAAGTTATAATAAATAATACTTTGTAAAAAATATTTATTTTTTAATTAAAAATAACATAATGTAATAAAAAAGTTAATGAATATAAAGTATGTTTTTATTTATTCTAATCGAGATGGAAGGGAATATAAATAAAGACTTACATTATATTATCATCATTACAGCTGTTTTGTTTCTTTCTAGAATCTATTAATCTGCATTTATTAAAGTAGACAAATTAATAAAAATTGAATGCACATATCTTCATTAATGTTTCTTTTTTCCTTCTAGAATGTGATTCGAATATTGATGTCCATTTCTTGGCCATTTTGACCAGCACACAGAAACCTTCTTGTAGTATTATATTATAAGTTAGTTTTATTTATGGCAAATGCTAACTAATGTTATTAGGTAAGGTGAGTTTGTGAAAGCTAGAACAACTTTTTCGCTAGGCATTCCTCAACCTCGGGAGGCAGAAGCTATGGCCCTCCTTCAAGCTATATCTTTGGCAGTTGAATTGAATATATCAAGTTTAGTGTTTGAATCAGACTGCAAAAATTTCTAGTTGACAGCATTGCATCCAAGCAAAGAGGAAACTCTGAATTCCACACTATTATTCTCCATAAATATAATCTTTAAGAAAGGTAAGGTCTAAGGGTATATTGTCTTAAGTGTTTACGAGGCGGTTTGGTTTGAATCAAGGAGAAAATCTGAATTAATTACATTTAATTGATCTTATTTAATTTTGAATTTTATAATTTTTTTTTGTCTGATCTGAACTAAACCAACTCAATGATATACAAGTTGATTAGTTTGAGTTATTGGATATCTAACTAAAAATATAATTTGAAAATAAAAATAATATTATCATAAAATAATATAAACAACATATTTAAATATATTTGACTTATACCAACCAAATAATAAAATAAATTATAAAGAAAAATATGATTAATTGATTGAATTATAAAACTTTATTTATATAAAATACTATAAAGGAAATAAATTAACTTAGTACATTGAATGCAAAATGAAGTGAAACGTAATGAAAATATATAAAAAAAAAGCCAATAACTCAGCAGTAAGTTAAGCATTGAAAAATAATAAAATAATAATATTTATAGTTGGTTTAGGTTTAAAAAATGTGAATTCGATATCTGAATCAATTAATATCATATTTTAATTGATTTAGATTGGATCGAACGCAAACATAAAAAAATAATCTAAATTAATTTAATTAATTTGGTTTAAATAATTTAGTTAGTTGGATTGATTTAGATAAATGAATATTTTTAGGTATTGGTTAAGGAATTAAGAATAAATTTTATTTTATTAGAATATGTAAAATTATGTCTTTAATTTTTTTTGTGTTCTCCTCTTATTTACACATTAACAATTTTCTCCATTTAGTTTTTTGTTTGCAAATTTTTTTATTTAAAAAGCTTAAACAAAGAAGAATAGAATAATAAATAATAAATAAAAAAATATTTATTCCGTAAAAAGTGAAAGAGCCATAAGGGGAAAACGTGTCACACATGCATGCACATGGAAAGGCCTCTAGGGATCGCGGCGCGTTGAAATCGGACGATGGCGAGAAGAAGGCATACGCAAGGCACGTCTGGTTTCGGTTTTTCTGATTGTAGTTGTAGCTTTACATGTTAATTACCCCTTTTCGTTTTTCAATTTTGAATAGAGAATTTTATTCGAGGAAAGTAATTTATTAGAAAATTTAAAATTCTTCAATCTGAAATTTATTATTTAGATATTTTTATATGAGAAATTTAAATTTTTTAAATTTTAAAACAGAATTTTAAATAACTTAAAATATGGAATTTGAATTTTCTTCTAAAAGGTGAGAAATTGAAATTCTCTTATTTTTTATAAGCTTTAACTGCAAACTTTTTGCTCCATCTCAATCACCGATAATTACTCTGATTTTCATTACTCTCACGACACTATCTACCTCATATACTTTTTCGTGCATGAGGTTCAAAATTTTAAAACACAAAGAAATTCAATTTCTTTATTCAAACACAAATTTTTGAAAATGAAGAAATTTAATTTCTTTATCCAAACACAAAATTTTAAAAATAAAAGAATTTTAATTGATGCATTTTAATTTTCCTAATTTTACATTTCCTGAAATTTTAAAATACTCCATCCAAACATATTCTTAGAGTTTAGATAAATTGAGTGACTCAGCTCTTTAAATTCAAAAAATATTTATAAAGATATTTATAAATTATTAACCAATACAATTCTCACATTAATAATGAGAATTTTAGAGATATAAGTTCGTTCTTTATTTTGGTTGTCCTCCTCTTTCAATTATTTAAATTGTGTGGTTGATTTTTTTTATCTTGAACAGACTTTAGCACACTTACTGTGTGTGAATTTCAAATTCACACATCTAACTAGTATCCTTATTATCTAAAACAAAACGAAAGAGTTTCGGATTGAGGAAACGATATGTAGTATAGAATATGAAATTGCATGGATGAGATTAAGTGATCATACCAGTCTTGTGCAGCTATCCTTATTCACGATCTTGATGTTACCTCTGTTTGGAAAACTTTGAAGCAGCAACGTACGTAGTAGACAAACGCAACACCTGGTAGTGAAAAACCAGTATGAGATAACAGATATAAAAGTGAATATTTTGTTAAGAAATAAGATAAGAAAATATATAATAAAAAAAAAGGTAGCAACTGAGAGCCACATTCAAAACTGTTTCAGAATTGCAACAGAAAAATAAACAAAAAAGTGACATATGCTTTGAAATATACAAGACTCAGTCAAAGATTTTTAAACTCGATCCATTATGGAAAAGACCGTCACAAGAGATATTGATTTCCAAATTCAAATGAAAATATTTTTTTTATAAAATAATTGAATGCAGATGAGTCAATCTCCAATGTCTTATACAAAGTGCACATCATACAAATTATAAATACATAATCACATGAAACTATAAACTTTTTGAAATCTAATATTATTATGAGTATAATGATAAATCTAAAATAATGATCATACATATGATTATAAAATACTAAATAATAATAAATCAGAATTATGATTGTGTGTATTTTGTTAGGTCATTACTTAATCGAAGAAAAATTTGAAAAAAGGAGGAAACAAGACGCTAGCGTCTTCCTCTCTATTGCCGTTCAAATATTAGCGACCTTCAGCTGTGGAAACATTATGACTCATGTGACTTAACCCCATTATATATAGGTTAAAGAGGGGACCTATCAAAAACCTAATCTAACAGTGTGTTTGATGGGTCCATAAATAATAGAAGCCCAATCATATCAAATAGGCTCAATCACAACAGATGTTATAAGTCCAACTCAACATGATCATAATGAGCCAACCAAATAATAAAAATTAGAATATTAATTAATCCAATTAATTTAAAATATAAAACTAATTAATTAATATTGTCTATATAATCAAAAATTTCTAAGATATAATGTTTATGTATTAATAATATAAAATAAGTTTATACTTTTTTTTTTATACTTATTCGTGTATAACTTTTTTTTTCTCTATTGTTTTTGTTATTTATACCACACCTCTACCCTTCCTTAAGCTTCTTCTTCAATGTTACTTTGATATGTTGTGTTCATAGTTTTCTCTCCCAAAAAAATCCGGCTCTTTAATTTAGTGTCATCATATTTATAAATTATAAGCTTATGGGTTGAATAGTTTATTTGAAAATAGCTAACTGTCATTAATGCCAAGTTTATGTTCTTGGAAACAAATATTGCAGAAGAGGTTTGTGCTTTTGGGAGCAAATCTAGCAGAGGTTCTGCCAGATTTCCGGGTGACTTGTCGGTGACTGGCAGAGAGGACAAGATGCAAAGAAAACAGTGCCGGAGAGAACAAGGAGGCAGGAGGACAAGACCTATGAACATTTTTTTCCTTTTTTTTTTTTTTTCAGTTTTTGTAAATTTCAGTGTAATTTTGATTGCATCAAATTGTGAATAAAAATATATACATATCTTTGGATTATTTTCATGACTAAAAAAAACAACATATTGACTCCTGAGAAAATTATGTTTTTGATCGAAAACTAATTTTTGAAAAGGAAATGGTGAATTAATTAACTCTTGAACTATCTAAACTTGTGAAATAGTACAGAAAATCTTGGTATGCTAATAGGTAGTTTTAAGAAGTGTTTCCGATAAAAATTGGTTTAGGATATATTTATATTATACCATGTTTCTTTGAACCTTCTAGAAGAAAACCTGAGAAGTGGAGAGGTGTAGAAATAAGAAAGAGCAACAAAACTGTGTTTTTTTTTTTGGTATATATGAAATGAAATAGGATGAAAAATAGAAGCGGAAAATTTTTTTCCATGAAAAAATGACAAGAAATGATAAAAAAAAATACAGAACTGCTCTACTAATAATTGATTTTGCACAATATCATACTACTAGTTGATATTCATTTATATCCTGTTATGTCAGATGAACTCACAAGATGAACTCACAATTTATGTGCCTCTTAATTTTTATGAAATTTACACCATTTTCTAAAACCACACCCACCCCTCCTCATTAATTGACTTGATATTTGATATTATTTTATATCTATTTCTATTAAATTAAATCCTTCTAATTTCACTCTTTCTCGTTCAATGTCATTTGTAATCTGGGGTGTAATATGATGAGATCAGAAAAAGTAAATTGTTAATAAAAAATTTCAAGTGTGGAAATCATTTGACATAAATGCTTATATATTGAAATGATGGAGGAGGTAAGCGAGCATGGTTTTTCCAACTCATGCCCACTTGGGAATTCCATTTCACAATTCTCAACAACATTTAATCAACAGTTTTACATTTTTTACCCCTCCAAAATCAAGTTGGTGCTTTCGGCTAGTTGTCTAGTTGATATCTTATGTTTTGCATGTGACATATCTAAATAATATAATTAAGTGATTCAAAACAATATATTAAAATTAAGATTGAATTGTTTAGATATTCTTATATTTGGATTCGATAATTTTACACTCGATGAATAACTGAGTCGGTTACTCAAATCGTAAATATAAAAAAGATTTAAATAAAATAAGAAAAAAACTGTATCCATCATTCTTAAGATAAATATATAATCATAATACTAAAAAATATCTTTTATTAGAAAAAAAAGATAATTATCTTTTTTTTCCCTATTTACATTATTTGAAAAGAAAACATTGAAATTAGATAATCAAATTTCGTCCTATATTCAAGATTATCAAAACTGAGGTAAAATATTCAACTATTGATATGTGTTTCTATCTACATTTCTAATCAGGTCTGGTCAAATTTGATAAGAATATGTACTATCCGAGTTTGATATTAGATAAAAATAACTATTGAAAATTTTTTATTTATCTATCGGTTAAACTCTGGATTAATCAATGTTTTTTCTTCTAATGAACAAGGGTTAAGATAAAAAAATGAAATTTCTCTTTGATATCTCTAAATATCATGAGTCTAAATATCACGATTTTATAAATTTTCATTAAAGGACATGCATCGTTCGGTTTCATGTAAAACAAAAGAAAATATAATTTTATCATATACGGATTGAATTTAAAATAAACTATTTATTTTAGAGATGGAGTTCAAAATTGGGCTTTAAAAACGGGCCCGTTACTTGTAGCAAACAATAGCATGTTGCCAGCACGTTTTATTGGGCTATTTAGCTTCTACAATACAATGCTGACTCTAACCACTTCCGCCAATTCTGAGACCTCTCTCCGTCTCCCAAACAGCCACCAACAAACTCTGCTGCCCGATGGACTTTTATTCTCAAAACAACGATTGTTTTCTCTTATTTATTTTGTGGATTGAAGGAAGGAGGGAATAGAAAAAGGAACATTGCTTCTCACACACAAAACACGTAATACATCAGTTCACTGTTGAAAGTTCATTTCCCTTATGGCAAAAGTTTTGTACCGGTTAGGGTAACATTCGAGAGCCTAATGCAGGATTTCTATCCATACAGCAACCAGAGCTGCTTCTAGGAAAGCATGGTTTTCTATGGTGATGTCCTTGTTGTCAAAGTTCAGAGGAGGCTACATCGGCTAATTAACATGGTGTGCGTGTGTTTTCATGGATTTGGCAACGATTTTTCAGAAATAAACCTAGCTTTACAGAGACTAAACGAATAAGTATTAACTATTAACACTTCCTCTGAAAACAATTCCAAATTCCTACCAAATGGAGCATAATCGTCGTTTTTAGTTGTATTTCCTCAATCTCATCAGTGGCTATAAAAAAAAGAAGAAATACAAGACCAAATGGAAACTAATCAATGCAGAAACCATTGTAAGCAAGATATTGCATTATAATTTTGTTGGATACGATGCAGCACTTAAAAAGCAGAAGGAAGGAGGGAATAAAATATATCGCTTGTTTATCAAATTTAACAATCACCCTGGGCGGTTAATAACAAATATGTTAGCCTATAATATAATCCAACAAATTCTAATGCCAGTATTGTGCATTCCTAACATGCTAATTTCCACTTCCTTTTAAAATAATTGAAAATTTGAGATTGTTGGACATATGCATAGAATTGATATCAAGGCCAAAAAATCCACTCAACCTATAAATATTAGGATTTGTTTGGATAAGTTTATTTAAAAACACTTATAACTTTTCTAACAGATGAAAAAATATCTACAAATTAACCAATTAAGAGCTCGTGGAGAAGTACATTTATAAAAGCTCACGAAGAAGTTTATTTCATTTTTTTTTTCTTATTTTCTTTTCCTAAAAGATACTTTTGTAGAAATTTACCTAAACATGTCTTTAGTCTTTTTTTGGTTACCATGTTACTGGTACGAAATATTTATGAACTTTGTTGATAACTAATATCTGTTGGAGTACCTAACTCACTACATTGAAATTCTTTTCTCACAACCATATATTTTTCATTTATAAGACTTCAATCTGAAATATTGTTGTTTGGGATCAAGTCTAGTACCATTCAACCAATAACTTATTAGTTTATAAATCTTAGTCTAACAACAATAAAAATCGATCACATCAAGATCAATTGTCTATGATCCAAAATGGGGACATAGTTCTTGCACTTCCACTGTTATTTCTTGCATTTCTCGTTATTTTTCGAAATGAACTTTTCAGACAGTACTGAAAAGTGCAGGAAACAACAGGCTCCTAAAGTCCCACGTAAATTGTTGGATGGTCCATGATATTGACACACTTTTTTTCTTTTAGTCTTCCCAACCCCCCACTGTTTTTTTAATTTTTGACAAAAAATTTATCAACGGAAACAAACTTTGTTAAGATATATTCAACCGAAACTTGTTACGCCGCAAGATGCAATGAGGGTGCAAAACCTCACAAACACAACGAAGGACGAGGATTGAAGGAAGAACAATATTTGTAGAAGAGAAAGTAAAAGAATAAATAAAGAAGATGAAGAGTTGGGGCTGAGGAGGAAAATGGAGGAGGGGGAGAGTTGTGAAAACAGAGAGGTGAAATAAGAATTTCATAAAAAGAAAAAAAAGGTGGGAATATTAAAAAAAATAGGAGTGGCAATATCATGGGCCTTGTTCAGTGGATGGGCTAAGGACACAGTTCTGCAAAGGCCCCGAAGCTTAACATCATCCCCTCCCTCCCCAAATCCTCCCACGCCTTGCATTTTTAAAAAATAATCCCAAATCAAAATTAAAATGTAAATTGAATCAAAGTCATGCTTTACAGTTCATCACAAAGAGCATATCAGAACATATATTACGATTATAAAATGTTGATTATTGAGGGTATGCCGAAGAAATTCCCAAAAAAGAGAAAAATGGAAAAGTCAAGTTACTTACTTAGCTATACTTTTTTGTTATAAATGTGTGAGCAAATTATAAATAAACAAGTTGACAAGAGTGAGTTGAGGATTATTGTTGCCAGAACAATCACTAGTCATAAAGGAGGATTGCAATTATAACACTAGATAACAAAATAAAGCAACGGAATATGCAGCTTTTTCCCAATTTTCAGATAGAAGGGTGGATGTTTGGGGGCCTGATTGTTGGGTTGATTTGAATATATCTGATTTTTCTATGATCAATTATCATGTGTTTGCCACTAACCTAGGGGGACATTCTTAACGAAGAGTTAATCAAGATTCTGCAGACAATTATAATCATTATTCTATGATGAGGAAAGCGAATGTGAGAGAAATGTATTTAGCAAAATGGATAAGGGTAAATTTTATCCATTCCTTTATCTTTGTATTGTCAGGTGACCTATTACCTATGGATGCTCTGTCACGTCTCAAAAAGCAACATATGCTATATCATAATCATTTTAAGGGCAACTTTAGCTGTGAGTTGCTTAATAAGTATCTTAAGTGGATTTTAATGAGTTTCATATGCCATCGCAGTAGTTAAGGATTCAAGTTAGATTTTCATCCAATGGGTTCAGTTGTTAAAGGAAGTGCTTATTCTTATATTATAATAAAAATATTTATAAAGAAATCTTTTTCATTATTTTTTTCTCTCTCACTCTCTCAAATATTCTATAAGGAACCGTTTCTACTGCAAGCAACGAAGCTTGATGTTAAGGGATGCTCCCTGCCAGCTAGACCAACTCCAATGAAAAATAGATGTAATCGGTTGTTTATATCTAAGAAACTATCGTTAGACATGACCTAAGATTCAAATTAAACTCTAGTTCAGTCACAATTCAACCCTAATCGAACCAAATAGTAAATACTAGTGTCTTCACTAATTTTGTAACTAGTTAAATATAATTTTTTTTAATTGACTTGTCCAATCTTTAAAAATTTGATACACACGTATGAAAGAAGATTACTTAACATGAAATGTCGAATTTGGTAATATATAATATTAAATTATTATTTATAAATATTAAATTTTATCCTTTTAACTCTAACAAAATAGATTAAGTTTAAGTTATACAATTTTAAAAATCAATTGGTTTTTCAATACAACGCTTTTATTTTAACATATAATATGATATTTAAAATATATATATAGGTAAATTTATATTTTTAGATTATATATGTATGATTATCCAAATTATTTAAAATTTGATATAAACCATCTTTAAGATAGTATCCCACGATTTAATAATTAAATTGATAAAATTTATATTCTTATAAAAAATATTCAAAGTGTTGTTTATTAAATCTAATATCTAGTGTCGTTCTTATAAGAATGTTATGTATACACGCGTGACACAGAATTTGTCTCGATTTAATAAACAAAAGAAGCAGAGGAAAATACTTTTGAAAAGTTGGATAATTTTAAAAGCAAAAGGATGGAACATATTTAGTTGAAACTGAATTTGGAAATAGTGATCCAGTTTCGTGTTGGGGGCATAGGTTGGAATACGGATGCTTGGTTGGAATTTGCCATCTTTAAGTCCAGCAGGCTTCCTTGGTTTTCTTAGTCTAATGGTCTTCATTCTTAAATTCAGCACTAGTTTGTGGCAACTATGCTTTGCAACCACCTTTATTTTGTTGAGTAAACAATTAGAAGTGGCCAAAAGGAAGAAGCCAAAGCTCGTTTGATTTGTATTATCTTAACTTTTAGATTCATCAATTTTTTTTTTTGTGATTAATTTATAATTTGATCAAAAAATAAATAAAATTTGATTAAAAATTATTTTTACTAAAATTGAATTCGAATAATACCAAAACAAGATTTGTATTATATTAACATATTATTGGCGCTTTATTTATTTATTTTCTTAAAAAGTACTCACAGAAAAATATGAGAATTGAGCAAACCTTCCTTTCTTAATAAAATCAAGTAAATCTAGGCTAATTGCGCTTGATTTTACCAGATATAATTTATAAAGGTAAAAGGCACACATTTGTTTTGAATTTGATAATACTACAAGTGTAATAAAAGGCTCTCTTTTTTTTTTTTTGGGGGGGGGGGGGGGATTATAAAACCTACTTTTGATGTTACTTGCCTAAGTTTTCTATCATTAAGTCGTTATATATATTTCTATGCTATCCAAGCGTCACAAATCAAATGGTTTGAAGGCATCAATTTTATAACTCATAAGCTAGCTTTGTGTAACATGCATTATTCTAACCAAACAAATCTAGAACTTAAATCTAAAGTGGTCCACTAAACCTAAATAAAATAACGGGTGTTATAAACGTTGTTGCCGTAATGGAAAAAAAAGAAAGGGCTATATACATGCGTGGGAAAAACTACAAGAGCAGAACTGAAGATTTCCACTTCAATAATTGTGCACTGATAAGTTGCTGCCGTCTAGCTGTTCTTCCTTTATTGTTATTGGCCATTATTTTTTAATTAACTTTTACAAAATTATCTTAAAAATTATTAATTTGATTTATGGTTTAAATTACTAAATTTTTTTTACACTATTTATCAATCATTAAACTCCTAATTTTTCTTATCTCTTAACCCCAACGACATACTTCTCTCCAATCACTCTTAACCCATGCATCAATCGACCCCCACTTATATCCTTGTCTCTGTTACCGGCAACCTTACTCTCCTTTTCTCTCCCTCATATCACATCAACCTCCACTCCATTTCCCTTGTATGTATGTATACACACTAGTGTAGTAGTAATTTGTTTTTTTTTTCTAATGGTGAGGGGGTTTGAATAATAATATATCTACATGAATCTTCTATCCTCCATTATATACTAAAGAAAAAAATTGTATAAAATAAGATAAATAATGTAATACAAAATATTAATAAAAATGTTAAGTAAATTTGTATACATATCTATATATTTGATATGCATTTTACTTTTGTTGAATATTTGGCGTGCAATTTGATTGCAACATTTCAACCATGCTAAAATTGGGCTTTGGCACCACCACCTGAATGGAAATTGTTACTGCAAGAGCGTGCTTTTGTTATTGTTTACTTTGTTAGTGGACGAATAGGAGAAAGCTTAACATCAAAGAAAATGAGCTTTTTTACAACACCCACGCCCTACTTCTTTTCCTAACCCCACTTTTGGTTTGGCTTTGCCCTTGCCCTTTCCCTTATCCTTACCCATAGATTCTGGAAGCAATGCGCCCCTCTTTATTCATGTTTTTTTAATTAACTTCTCCCTGATAGTACTATGCATTAAGTATACTTCAATTTTGGCTTCTCTTCATATTTATCAAATTATGTGAAATATTTGCTGATACAACACTTTTGTAACATTTTCTTCTTGTCCCCCACCCTTTTCTTGATTTAATATTTTAGCTTTTCCCAAAATCTAACCTGACCTATACCAAAAGTCAAAAGATAAGTAAAATTCGAGCATAGTTTCAAGGATAAAAGTTCCAAGAGCAGAAGTAAAAGTCCACAAGGCCAGCAGGTGCACATATTTTCATTTGTGTTGAGATCTTTATGACAAATTATCACTATACAAATAAATTAAATCATGTTGTTTTTAATCAGTAATTAAATCATTTTTTTAAATAAAGAAAGAAATCAGAGAAAAAAAAATGCAAAATCAGATAATCAATGTAGCAGAAAGAAGTATAAATTTATATTAAACGTTCATAAAAAATGTTTTATAAATAATATAACTCCAACTGGTACTAAGTGAACTTCGAAGAAAAGCAATTCAAACACTTCAGCACACAGCTGGTAACTAAGTGAATTAATCCTCTCATTGTTGCGGTGAAAGGGAAGTTTAAATAAATAAACACTTGTGATTTTTCTTCTTACTCTTTTTTTTTTTTAACCGAAGTTATGCCTTTTGTTGTGTGGTTCTAATTAATTTATAGGCTTCATTGAAGTTTGACTTTTTTTACTATTGAGTGTGTAAATTGATATAAAGTTATTCTACCTTAACCATTAGTATTGTGTTTTAATTATGGATATACAGTAAAATTAAATACCCAAAAGAAAAAATAAATCTCTATAATAATCTTACTTCACTAGAGTTTGATGATTACTTACGGTAAAAAAAATCTTATGGTCTATACTAAAAATATAACTTCTTAATTTATATTTTTCTTTCTTTTTGCTTAGGATTGGGTGGGCACGGGGTTACAAACTTTTTGACATCTCTAAATAACCGAAGATCCCAAACTACGTAAATTGCATTTTTTTAAAGGAAAACTACATTGCAGTTAGATACTTGTCCAGGTTAAAAAAAAATCTCGTGTGATCTGCAACATTCTTCCATTAACAATTAAATCAAATCCATAGTATATTTTTTCCTTTTTAAATTTCGGATTTACAATTGACTGATTAATCTATAAACAAAAAAATATAGTCATAATTTTTGGACATATTACCTCGGGGATCACTCAAAGAAGTGGAAAAAGGATTTGTCTCAAAGTTCGGTGTACAAAATGACAGGGTTACAATCTTAAGTCATAGATTTTAATACGTTCACTTCAACATCATTCTGGTTAATTAATTAAAAATTCCATGAAGACTAAATCATGAATGTTGTGGTTGCTCCATGATCCATGTCCGTATGCATTATAATGATTTCGACTTATCAACTACTTCCAATCATAGAAGACAAAACAATGTAAAAACAAACATTCCATTACAAAAAGGACATGAATGTATTTATTTTACTTTCAAAGTGTTAGGAGGGAAAATAGAGTAGAATAATCCACTTAAAGTCCAATAATTGAATTGTAATCAGTTGCTAGTTTCATTGTGAATAAATTAAATATCGTCTACAAGAACCTCACAAATATTAAAAAGGTTGTCATTCAAATGGAGCCCAATTAATTGCTATAAATGTGGATGAAATTAAGCCAAATATACCCATTTTAAGGACTAGCTAATTAATGTATTTGAGTTTTTATTCTCTTTTTGATTCATCTGAATAAATTAAGAACGTACCTATAAACAATAATTTTTGTTTCGAGAGCCCCAAGTCTCCAACTCCAGGTGTTAGAAACAATGTTGGATACAAAGTATATACAAGCAAAATTTAAGCTTCAGGAGAACGTGTAAATCAGCTTTAAGCCTTTAACCAAAGGTCGTAGAAAAGAAAAGAGTGCACATATATACATAGCATATATATTAATATCACGGCATGCATTATCAGTCGTGGCTACATCGATTTTCGTCATGTGGAATATGAGTCGGGGTCAACCTGTGAAACTTTAACTCCTTGATCTCATTCATGTTTTTCCATGGTGCTGAATAAAGGGAGCTATTATCAACCAAAAAGCAGGGGGGCTCACGTTTAAAACGGTAAAACCAGAGAAATTAATGTATAATTTTGTGCTCAAAACATTGCTGGTAGACAGCTAAAAAGTAGAAAAGTATATATACGATTAATTGGTTATTAATTGATGCACGCAAAGGAATAGAAGCTCACAATATATTATTAAAAAACTTCAATTTCCATTTTTTGTTTTAATTAACCTTTTCTAATTATATAGTTTTTTTTTCTTTACCATTCTAATATATAGCAATAAATAGTAAATAATGCAAATACAAAAGATTATGATAGCATGTAAATTAATTACACGTGAAACATTAAAATAAAATAAAAGACATAGGTAGTAGTTCTAAGAGGTACACGTGTCTCCCAATTAATCTATTACATATCCTTAATTTAGTAGTTTCTGCACACACTTCACCTAAACTTTTGGCTTCATGCACTACCACCTTTCATTGTGATTGAAAAAGCTAAAACAGCTAGCGCTTGTTTGAGTGATCCATCTTTGTTTGCAGGAAACAACAAATTAATCAAATCAGCCACCTCGTTTTATTTTTTTACAAATTATTGAAATATGAGATGAAATGTCAAGGGTTAAGTTGTCCATACTAAATCAATCAAAATATTAATCTAAAAAACTCTAATGCTATAATCCTATGTTTTCTGAGTATCCTATATCTTTAAGTAAATGCGTGGTAATTAATTGGAACATCAAAAGCAATATTTGTTAAACAATTCCAATTTAGTTGTCCTATACTCCTATTCTTTATGTGTGGGTCATCTTCCTCTATGAAGGCGAGAACACTTTCTTTCATAACCAGTAACCAGCTTAAGCAACAAAAAAAGTGGTATTTTAGAAAACTTGAATAACTCGATAACGCATGTAAAAAGGGGAAATTAGAGGAAGAGAGAGACAGAAAAAGCAAAAGTTGAGAAAGACAACAATATTTTGAAGGGACCAGGCATAATTAATAGTTTAACTTGGACATGTTAGTGGAATCATATGAGGACACTAGGACAACGAAGTGGGAGTGGCTGTAAAAGCCAATTAATTTAACTTCAAACCAAACCAGGGGTCACCAATCACTCCAACCAAATGCTATAGGTCAAAGTCTTTCAAAATTTTGGTACAAACATGTAATGCAATAATTTGTTACCAAATAACGTCTATATATACGTACTCCGGAGCTTACATATATATATATATATATATATATATATATATATATATAGAGAGAGAGAGAGAGAGAGAGAGAGAGAGAGAGAGAGAGAGATATGACAGGCAAATTCCATTTAAAATACGTAATAATATTAACTTATTAGAACGCAAGCAGAAATTATTACTTTGTCTAAGATTAATTATGAGGTCTCAATAAATCTCTATATTATATTACATGTTATTAACTTTTTTATTTTTTTTTTGTAAAAAAATGATAATATGTCGTGTAAAGATTATCAAAACTATATGATCTCAAATTATATAATCACTTAGTGAAAGAAGAGAAAATCACGCGTGATTATTGATAAATAACAAATCAGGACAAGAATGAGAGAAAACCAAACTTGATTTCAGCCCAATATTCGGCAAGTAGGATAGTGCTCATATTTAATTCTAAATCCATAGATTCAATTTATTCTTTTTTAGTACGAAGGATATCCAAGACAGATTCTAATAATTGTTTCCATTTTTGTCAGAAATCAGAATATATAATATCAAAAATCGGGTATTCACTCGTATATTTTATAAGTTCAAGTAATAATGCGATCGAGAATCTTATCCTTTAACCTTCCCAACACAAAAATTTTGCTCAACACTTTTTCTAAAAAAAAAAAAAAATCTGTTTCTATTTTTTCACCACATATTATTCGTTTTACCTTACACTTACCTTCAATTATTCTTCTTTTCATAAAGGACGTTTAGATGAGCATGCACGGCTATCAACTCCTTACTCCCTTGAGGCCTTAGACAAAGACAAGGAAAAAGAAAAAGTGATAGTTGGGTAATTGCTGATTAATTAAGTTGAAAGAAAGAAAACGATATACTCTGTACTTTCCTCTTTTATTGTATGCAAGAAATAATTAAATTAAATTAATTAAACACAACACATGCATAATGCCATCTTAAATCAGAAGTGGGACAACAACAACATGGAAATATCCAAAAATGACGGTGAAGTATCGTTGATAAATCAACAATATATAATCACACTTGTTATTCATTAACAAAGGGAGAATATCGAACCTAGAGACAATAAAACAAGGTAGATAGATATAGGCTTAATTAATTAAAAAAAAATAATTAATCCTGCTTCTTCAACTCCTTGTAAAACCTCTTTATGAACTCTTCCGCCGCCTTATCGACCTGGTGGTCGTTGTCATGGTCTGAGTCTCGCAGAGGGAACGGGGAGTCAGTAACCCTAAGCTGCCTCACAATAGGGCTCCGTCCAAACCCTGGCAGCGCAGGGGACGCCTCAACCTTAACGACGTCGTTGTTGTTGAGCATCTCCAACACTGCCTTCATTGCGTTCACCCTCACGACGTCGTCGTCCTGCGTGGGAGGCGCGTGGACGCAGGCGAAGAAGTTGCGGTGGCGCTTCCCTGCTGTGGGGAACAAGAAGTTGTGGGGAGTGTTGCTGCAGCTGAACTCGTACTCCCTTGGGGCAGAGAACTGAAGTTGCGACTTGTGGGACCCACCGTGGTTGTGGTTGTGGTGGTGATGGGACATTATTAGATTGGCAATGGCTTTGCCGGCGAGCTTGCCGCGGCGTTTGAGCATCATGTTGAGATCCATCATTAGCTTCCCCTTTGATATGCCTTTTCGAAGCATGAACAACACCACACGTACCATGCTCCACACTTTCTCTGCTAGTACTGGTGCGTTACTTTCCATTTCTATTGCTTTCATTTTCTTTTATGTTAAATAAGAAACTTTTTTTTTTGATTTGGAATGATTTGAGAGAGAGGTGAAGAAATGGGTTGAGACAAGAGGGAAGAGGGGTGGTCTTATTATATAGTGGGGGAGGGAAGGAGGAAAACGTGGAGGTAATGTGTTCGATCGTATGTTGAATTAGAATGACCTGTGGGTGCATGCATATTCTGTGTTACTTTATCATATCTCTTTATTTTATTATTTTTTGCTTTATGAGAGGACGAAAGGAGTACTATGTATTAACTGAAGTGGAACCTTTATTTAGGTAGCCAAAGTGCCAGATTCTACAGCCTCCGATGCATACTAGACGACTCCTCACGTTTCATATTTCGTGGTGCAATCTTTTTTTGTTTTCGACCATAAATATCTTTCATGAAACCACGACTATAATATTAACTGGGAAATATTTACATGTTATATATGGTGGAATAAGTTTTATCAATTGAGTTTTCTTTTTCTTTTCTCCTTTTTTTTCATATTTTGTGGTGCAACCTAACACAATTTCCTTCAAAACGTTCTTTGAAAAACTTAATCATAAAATATATATTTTAAAAATGATAATTGAATATATATAAAAAAAGTCAGCTTTAGTCATTTTTGTTTAAGCTAAAAAGAGATTTTAAAAAACTATATCATAAGAAATTTTTTGGGTTAACCAAAGGCACACCCACTCTAAGTTAATTGCTATTAACGTCAATCATAGACTTTTAATTATGTAATTGAAATGATTGAAAATGACGTTAACACGGACCATTATGCGCAGAATAAAATTTACACCTCCTAAAGTCAAATTTATTGACTTAAATTGTGACACATATAGGTTTGATTAGTCTTCCTCATTTCCGTATTTTTTTTCTCTCCCTTCGTATAAGCTTAATTATGAAGTTCCTTTTGAAAGGAAAAAAAAGTCTTAAATAAAGGAAAATAAAAAAACTTTTACATAGCTCCCTAAACCACAAACTATCATTTCAAATTCTACTTAAAAAGACGGTATCTTGCATATATACTTTTTCCCACAAACCATACATTATTGAAGATTATTTTTCAGCGGTTACCCTCCCTATATCGAGAACAGACAGTTACCTGTCCTACTACATAATTAATAAAAGAGCTACATTCACTATAACCGTCATTTTATTGCATAAACGAATTTTGCTTGAAATCCTTGTTGCATAAAAACAACCAGAATTTAGCTTGAAATTCACTAAAGCCACCTACCATTTTGCTTGAAGTCAGCTACATTACCACCTACCAAAATTGTGTTTAATTGAATGAAACCATCACTGTCAATCTAACTTACTGCTTCATCTAAGAAGCCTTTATACAATCCATATGTATATATGTGTATATATATATATATATTGTTGTACCAATTCATAAATGAATATATAAATTCTGTACACCTTGAATTAGCCAAGACCAAGACCTGAAATTGATTAACTTCATTAACTTTGAATGTGATATATTGAAAATTTCAAATGTTATTTTATTTTTGCTAACCATACTGACTATAAAGTTACAAACCTCTGCCTCTTGATTCCATCAAAACAGAGAGAATTGCAGGAAGTGAGAATTTTAGCAGTTTTAATAATGTTGCATCAATTGCAGACCAAGAAATGCAATTCATCCATGCTTTTTGCAAAAATGTTGCATTAAAAAGAAAATGTGTTAACTCTGAACTTTCACAAAGACTAAATCAGACCGATGCAAAACTCTCCTTCTTCTAAGTATAGATGTTGCTTTTGCGCAATGCGGTCTAAAGTTAACTTATGTCCAAACAATTTAATTTTGGGAGGTACATATATACCTATTCCAACAAAATTTGTAAACTGACCTAAATGCTTGTTTGGATTGCCAGTGAGACAACTCCAACCTCCGTTTGCATAGCATGTTCTTGTTACTTATACTCCTCTCAGAGACCTTGTATTTTTTCTTAGTTACTATGGTATATAACTGTTAAATCTAGGACTTTAGATGCTCACTCCCTATCCAAGCACCATACGCTCCTCCATATTTGTTTTGACATTGTACACTATTGCAATCAAAATCCCATCAAGTATCTTTTTTCTACAAATGCTAATTGGTACTCCGAAAATGATACTTTACAATACCTTTCTTAATCTATGTCACAGTATTTTGATGAGACCTTGTACATAGAGATGGAGCCTATGAGCAAGTTAGTGAATAGAAGAAGTAACCTTTCTGCTTTTTAAATCATTTTCATTTGTTCACATCTATTATTTCCCTTTTTTCATATGGCCGCAATTTAGATTGTATCCTTTTGAATCGTGTAGATTCTAGCCTTCAAGGTATGTGTTATTGTGTGGCATAAAGATTATTGGCTAGGCAATTTTTCATTAGCCGTAACGTGTAGTAGTACTATTAAGATTTGTTTGTGTTGATAAATAAATCGATTTCATTTAAAATTATGCATATTATTTATACAAACAAATCATGAGCGATATCGTTCTTCGTTTACATTTCCTATCAATAATTGCCTGGATACCCAATTCTGTATTTCGTAAACATCAAATACAAAATACCCAAATGTAATTGTGCTACAGCGAAATAAAAGAATAATAAATACATATTTATTTATGTAGTGTATATAATTTGTATAAATTTAAAAATTTAGTGTATATATTATGTGTAACAATAATTTTAGTATAAAATACATATTATGTATTTATTCCTTTTATATCTGAATCGTTTTCAAGTTTTTAGACAAACTGGAGACTTTTTTTTTTTTTTGACAAAATTCCTCGGTTACTTTCCAAGCCACAGAATTTCTCTTGGCCAGGTTTCTGAAACGGGAGGCAAAGCTATAGCGCGTGTTTGGACACACCTCAAAAACATAAAATCGCGCAAAAGTTACAAATTGTAACTTCTGTTTAAACACACTTAACATCTAACACGACACAGAATTAAACAAGCTACTTATAAATTAATGCATCGAGTAAATTTTATTCCAGAATGAGATTGAAAATACTAGAATACATTATTAAATTGAATAACTCAAACAAGAAAAGCCACTGACCATAAACAAACCATAACCCTCCCAATAGAAAAAAAACGCAGACAAGAAGTCAAGTCAGATGGACCAACAACTTCCAAAAACATGAATGTGGTGAGAGACCCCCAAAAAACCTTGGACTCTAACTTGAGTTTCAATTCTTTCCATGAATATGGGCCATGTTCATCCCCTAAAACTTGGAGCAGTCACTAGTCAGTAGTAAAAAAAGTAATTATGGGAACAGGTAAATAGTTAATTAAAGA
This sequence comes from Glycine tomentella, assembly GCA_007407185.1. Classification (NCBI taxonomy): domain Eukaryota; kingdom Viridiplantae; phylum Streptophyta; class Magnoliopsida; order Fabales; family Fabaceae; genus Glycine; species Glycine tomentella. Next base: position 505,478 of record PYAF01004180.1, on the reverse strand, counting down.
TACAAAACCATGTTCCCTTCACATAGGAATTAATTAATTAATAGATTATAGTAATAAGAACTTAATTGGCGAATGTGAGACCATTCATCTCTCTTGTAATCGCTGGAATGCAGCTTGAACTCCTTGCAATCCCTCCTTTGTTGTGTCCTCCTTTGTCCCTTGGGTTGAAGGACTTGGCCCTTCTCCCTTCCATTTTGTTCTTTTTGAGCATCTCTTTCATGGCCTCAGCTTGGAACAGAACTGGGAAAGCCCTTCCATATTTGTTGAACCTAACACATGCACTCATGTGTGAACTCAATGCCTCTTCCTTCTTCCCACCATTTTTCTCCAACTCTTCCTTCACTGCCTCAGCACACAATCCACACACCCACTTCCCCAAGAACTTGTCACGCACACGCTCTATGTATTCGGGCGTGCACTCCTCACTCATCCCACAGCACTCACACTTGGCATCCACAACCTCAGTTATTGGAGGAAGCGTCAAATCAATCCCTTCCTTGGTTAGCTCAAACGACATGTCTGAGATTGTTCTTTGAATGTGATGATCAGATGAGAGCCTAGGAGGTTTCGACATGCTAACGCTGTTGTTGTTGCTCTTAGAGAATGAGCTAGGCAAAGACTCTCCATTAGGTGGTGCCATATTGCTAGTTATAATTACTAGTGTAATTTGCTGAATGATCTAAGAAAGATATTTGAACTCGATCGATCGATTCTTCTAAATGGAGTTTAAGAAGAATTGATACTGATATACATACACATGTACCACAATTGTTCAACAAGTTAGAGGAACAGTCCTATTTATAGTAGCTCTTCGTGTTTCCGAGAATCTGACATTGTAAACATGTGTGGATCTTAGAAACGCAAATGTCAGTTTCAGTGTCCGTGAACTTGCCAGATTTTTTCCAGAAGGATCTAAATCATTTAATGACAAATGCAATCAAGTATTTATTGCACGTATATCTAATGTGATAGATGTGTGCCATTTTTTCTCTCGCACATATTTTACTTTCAAGTGAACTTCCACGCTTGGTAGTTGTGGCTGCTAGAATATATGGTATTGAAATTCTGCAAGGTTCACGTGCACCATTTCTGTCTTTAGCTGAAAATATACCCTTTATTTTTCTTGTCATATAATTTTCCTTTATCTATTGTCTAAATAAATAAGATAATGCCCATGAAAGATAAGATTATAAATGTATAAGACATACTTACAAAAATAAGAAACGTTAAAGAATAAACTACACATTCTATATCCAATTTGCTATCTACTTAATTACGTTGTTTTTCACTTTTTCTTTCCAACAGCTCTGTTTTTTATCTCTTTTTCCTCGGTCCCTGATTTTATCCAACCGTAGAATGATAACCCAAATGAATCTTGATAGGAAAAAAAGAAGAAAAACTCACCTCCCCACCTCCCTTTTAGTATCTATATATATAACCATGCAATAAAAAAGTTGGTTGCCGTTAATAAAAAGTTATTGCTTTTAGCAAAACGATTGGATGTCATCAAATAAAGCAGAGGTAAGCACCAATACAGCTTGTGGGGCGATATTCACATGCTGGCATGGTCAATCCACACATATTTGCCTAAACTTTCTGCTTTTGTGTTAAAAAATTACATGAAGGAGGAAAGAGACTAGTTATGTCACACGAGCCTTATTCCACAAACATTGACTTTTTATTTCACGAGGAGCTTAAAAAGGAGAAAGGAAAGCCATAAAAATCGGTTCGATTAAGATATCAACGAAATAAAGTTGCAGTCAGTGTCTGATAAATAGGGTCTGGCTGTAAATTAAAGGTACTGAATTGGTTCATGCGCCTCAAACATAAATATGACAGATATTAAATGCAACAACGCATAATGTAGTTGCGGTAATTAAAAAGATTAAGGAAACCACTGATTATCAGTTCCTAATGAGTGACGAGGATTTCTCTAAAAAAAATGAGTAACGAGGATATTTCTTAAGAAAATAAAAAAGTGAATTATTTATTAAAAATATAACATTTAATTTTCCTGTATATAATTATGTGAATGATAATTAAGTATACATGTATGTGATCATTATTATTTATTTATTACTTTTTTCAAAACCTCTCCTAATTAACAAATAATTTCCATACAGAAAGACTGGCTAAGATCAACCGCGACTACATAATTAAAAGACAAAATTATTTGGGGACTATTTCATACCATATTGATATTTTCTTCTTGCTTTTAATTAAAACTGAACATCAGAGCATTAATTTCATTTGTTAGCTAAACGGCATAGCATTTTCACCTTAACCACTTTGTTGAATAAGCTGCATCGAAGCAACCAAAATGAGGGGCAAGTTTTTTATTTTGATAAAAAATATTTCTCCTTGCAAAATCCTCAATATCTTATAGCAGAAATTATTGTCAGTTGGTGAGAACCAAGTTTGTTTCATAATTATATATTGAGTCCCAAATATGTAGATTAGCCCAATACTTTTTATTTAATAAATAATATTTTTATAACCTAGGATGATATTCATAATAATATTTTTATTTTAAACTAAATATTATAAATACATTAATTTCAATTTTTATTTGTTTTTACAAATTAACTATACATAATGCTAATATTAATATTATATATATATATATATTAAAAAATCAAATTAAGCTTATCTTATCTACAGTATATTTCGAGTTGAGATTGGATTTGGCTCTCTCAACATTGAGTTGGATTGTTGGAGATAACAGATAAGCTCATTCCATCCATCCCTTGTTCAGTTGTTCACCCTTAACACATCACACAAAGTGTAAAACACAGTAAGAGGATGATTATATATATATATATATATATATATATATATATATAAAGCTACTACAATGAGCATTCTCTTCTTCATTAACACTTTCCAAGCCACTACTCTCTCATACGGGATAGGTCGCCCCATGCTTGAGAGACAAATACCACCTTGAGGCATGCAAAACCCTGTCAAATTAAAATAGAATGAAAATAATTAGAAAGCACATATAAAATGCTTGAGAATGATGCTATCTCTACTTTCGGCATACTCCCAATGCAGGAAGAAAGGGAGAAAAAAAGGAACTATTTCATGGGGATTAACAGGAGACTGCAGCATGATTATATAAGAGAAAAAATGTGCATGTTTAATTTGTATACCTGTTGAATAATTTGGAGGAAACTCTGAGCACAGAATCTTTCGGCCATGATCATCAAATATTTTCTCTAATGTTATATATACGGAGTAGCTTGTAAAGCTTCTCCAGCATGTCAAGCCCAATTAAAGTGATTAACACCAGCCAGCAATGCCTGCAACTGCCAAGTTCAATTAAAATGCTTTCAGACTAATAGAAGATACAGTAATCAGAAGTATAAATAGTTGTCTTGCAAACTGGACATTAAAAACTCCTTAATTTTAAGGTTCTAGCTAGGTACAAAATAAATTTATACTTGAGGTAAAAGAATAAAAATATGCATAATTCACAACTCATTAAATAACTAGAATTATCAATAGTTGACTTGCAAATCTAACAGGCATAACAGGTACCAAGTACAAAATGGTCTATGCAATAGGCAAAAGACAGAAGAAAAATCTGTGCAATGCACTACAATACAACCCATATAATTTAACATCCTTTGAACCCTTTCATCAGAAATCTCAGATTGTCAGTAGTTAACAAAATTGTCATGTTAACCGTCAATGTTATCACGTAAGTACTTAACTAACGAAAATAAGATCCTCATCATCAATTTAAATAATTGAATTATTTATCTTGTATACTTTGAATTTGAATAATTTAAAACTAATTAAGGTCAATCTCAAACTCAATTTTAATCAATTAAACAAACATAAAACATTTAACAAGTCAAACCCTAATAACTCAAATAATTTAATTTATTTACATCCTTATTATTGATTATGTCCCAGACTAACCATGAGTCTAAATAAGAGATACTAAAAAATATTTTAGATAATTTTGATGAAAAAGACGTTCCAATAAAGTATCTTGAGATGTAAAATTTTAGACCTCGGTGCTTCTACATTCTCATTTATAGTATTTTTAATTTTGATTCTGTTAAATTTAATTTAATTTAAATATATTGGTAATATAAATATTTTCAAATTTCAACTAATTAGATAAAATTTTAAAATAGTTATTAATTTTAATTATAAAAATAATGATTGGTTGAAATGATAAAAACATGTGTTTCAAATTTAAATTAAATCCTATTAAGTTTAATTTTTAAAAATTGACGAGTTTCGAAATTAAAACGGCTCGTCAACAAGGAAAAATATATAAGGAAAGAAAAGAAGAGAAAAAGATAATTAGGGTTTTGAAATGAAAATTTTAAATAGGACTTGTTATTACAAAATACAATTGCGTTGTCCCTTCGGCAAATTGGCACTGGTCTTTGCCGAACTTCAGCGTTTTGGTTTGGGAGGGAAAATTCTAAAACCTAAAAAATTTCTGTCTCAATCAACTCAACGTCTGTGATCCCAATCGATCACATTCTATACCACCCTTCAGGATTAGGTACTCTCTTTCTCTCTCTCTCTCTGTTTCTCTTTATCTCGTGCACAGTCTATACCGTTTGAATTTCAGCTCCCCAAGGAGGAATTCCGAACCCTTTGTTTGATGCGAATGCGAAAACGCGTCATATAGGGAACAATTTCTCCGTTTATTTATGTTTGGTGTAGTTTCAAGTATTATTGCTGTATCGATGCTTCTAGATGCCCAAATCACGGCTCCACCTAGCTCATAGGCATGCTCTTCGACCTCGATTTTTTTGGCTGGGATCGGGGCATATTCAATTCAATTCTTTCGCTCTGTTTCTAGATCTTAATTTGCGAAATGGCTGTTTATATACGTATTTCATAATTTTTTTTGAATATATTTTTTTTACGAATTAACAGTGCAATTTGCTGACTGCCTGTTTATTTTCGTAGATTAGGCTCCTGAGGTAAATTAAGTAATCTCAATTGTTGATGAGAAAATTAATGGTTGATATTATGTGCACATGCACAATAAATCACGAATACGTTGGAATGTCAATCGTTGTTTTGTTACTCTTTTTTTTGTTTGGTTTATTTTGCTGGGGAAAAAAAAATTGAATTAGTAGATAAATTTTCTAGGTTCTGAAATGTCCCAATATTTTACCTAAGGAAGTGCTTTGTAATCTTTTAGTGAGTTTAGCTGTATTAAATCTCCTCATTGCTCAATAGTCAATACTGAGGAACCAACTCTTAGTCTTAGCTCAGCTCTTTCAGTCAATTTGGTTTTCATGCATTCGTTCTGTCGGCTTGTTTGCAGGTATTAATTCCGTTCCCTTGAATAAATAACATGAGCACCACAGTGCAAAGAACTCCAAGATCCAGCAGGCAGTCTTTATTTTTCCAGGATTTGGCTTCACCTGTTTCTTCCCGTAGAGGAAAATTTTCGAGTCCTGGTCAAGCAGCTGCAGTATCTTCACTATGGCGTGAGAACTTTGGTAGTTCAGACCTTCCTCCGCCTCCTGTTTTCACCTTGGAAGACAGATCCGATTTTTCTCCTGAATCGGGCATACTAGATTATCAAATATCCCCTGAGGCTAAGTCAGACACTAGAACTCCCATCCAAACTTCAAATAAGGAGTTTTCAACTCCACTGAAAAGCAAATCTGAGGCCAGTACATCTTATGCTTTGAGAGGGGTACAACAAAACCAACAGGGCTTGCCGGGTTTGAGTTGGTGGTCACCTACAACTGCAAAGAGTGGTGGGGAACAAGATGAGAAGGGAAGAAGTTCGCCAGTTGAGGGTGTGGTTCAGCCTGGTGCTCTGATAACTCTTCCTCCACCACTGGAAGTGGCAAGGCCTGAGGTTCAAAGAAATTCTTTGCCAGCAGGGAATCTCAATGAGGAAGAATGGGTAACTGTGTATGGGTATGTCTTAACCCTGCTTTAGCATTTATGCTTGTCTATTGTTGAATAATACATGCAATGACCATTACAAATCTAATCTAATTATAAACAGTTGTCCTTTGAATTCTGCACATTTTACTACAATCATACCTAGAAAAGTGTGAATAAAATATGAGCATAGATTTTTGCTTCCTTACTCCTAGAAAATCAAGAGAAGTTCCCCAAAGTCCAAACACTTGAGAGCAAATCCATGTTTCCTAAAGCATAACAAGAGCTTATTCCAAATGGAAAGACTGTCGGGCAATGTAAGAAGTAAGAACAAATGTACAGCTATTTCTGACTAAATTCATCTTGCATCATTGTGCATAATAGTAAGGGAAAAAGTGTCTATTATGCAAATTTGTAATATTTTCACTGGTTATTAGTTTATTTAATTATCACTGTTCTGTCTTCCAACGTAGGACTTGATATTAGGAGAGGCTTCTTATTATTATTTTCAGAATTGTTAGTGATAAAATGAAAAATCCTGTGATAGCCAAGAGAGTTACCAGCAAAGTTTGTTGGTACAATCTTTCTCAATGAGGGTTAAACTACTGCATTTAGGAAGTTTAATTTATGGATATCTTGGGAAAATTATTGATAATTCTCTGAAAGGCTGCAAATGGATTGCCACATTTGTATGTGATAGGCATATGGGAGTAATGGCCATTAGGCACCAGATGACCATGTGGACAGTATGGTGGTGGATGAAGGGAAAATTCACATGAGAATACCACTGTGGCAGAGAGGACCGAGGGAGGTGTGAATTTTGTTAGTGAAAATTATTACAAGGAGAGAGGGGGAGGGTAGACAAAAGGAGGAATTGGGGCCTTTTTAGGCAGTGAGGAAGTTAGCACCACAAAGAGCTAACCTAGTGATTGCTATTTTCCATATCTGATTCTGTAATTTATGGGTTAGATTCCCAGTTTTCTTGTAATAGAATGAATTCCTATTAGTATGATATTTTCAGTAAGTTCTTGGGAGATAAAAAATTATGAGTTTTTGAGATTCCTGATTATATAGTGGGTCAACAATAATTAATAGTGTTTGTGGCAAATTCATAGAAGTACATGAACCGTGTTTTAATGTGAAGAGTGGTGTATTGTTGATTGTTGCTATAGGGGGGTAATTTGTTTTTTGTTTTCAAAAAATTATATGTGGAATAGTGAAAATGGTATTTTGTGTTTTCACTGTTTGCTAAACAAATATGTGAAAAAAGAACTTTTTTTTAGATCATATGGATATTATAGAGTTAAACATTGTATTTTTTATATACCAATATACATTCTTCTAACAATGTTCTTTCTATGCAGATTTTCCCCAGGTGATACTAACATGGTTTTAAGGGAGTTTGAAAAATGCGGTGAAATTTTGAAACATGTTCCTGGTCCTAGAGATGCTAACTGGGTGCACATTTTGTATCAGGTTTGCAATCTTTTGCTTGCTTGAATATATTGATTAAGTTTTAATTCAAGACTCGATGGTACTTGTTTCCATTTTATAGATATATCAGGACCTAATTCCGTTTTTTAAGCCTTGCAATACTCTTGTTGAAAGTGATTTTTCTATTGTTTGCCAACCAACTTGGTGTTTGCCTGTGCATCAATTAACAAATTTATTTTTAATACAGAATCGATCTGATGCCCATAAAGCTCTCAACAAGAATGGAATGCAAATTAATGGAGTACTAATTGTTGGTGTGAAACTGTTGGATCCCATGCAACGCCAAGCTTTAAATGAAAGGCTCAAGAATCAGGGATTTATGCCGTTACCTCTACCCTCTGCCAGAAACTCAGAAGTGAGCACATTGAAAGCTCCTTCTCGACCTTACTATCTGCAGAATGGCAACTCAACTGCTCGGCAGACTGGAGGAACCATTGCTTCCCCAACAAAATCATTGGTGTCCAAGATCATGGACTTGATGTTTGGAGTCTAAATTAGCTGTTCTGCTGAATCAAACTAATATCTTTCTGTTTGTTGTGAGCAATGATTTTATTCTCTCGAATATTCATACTTTTTGAACTGTTCGGCATGTCTTGTTCATTGAATTGAGTTGGAATGTTTACTATATGGATCTCAAATGTCAAAATTATGGCATTTTAATATATCAATCTTATGGATGGTTGTAGTATAGAACAGTACTCGTTAGCCTATGTTTTGAGAAATGAGAACATAAATAGTATATAACTTCATGTTGATGTAAATCTGATCATTGTCATGGCACTTGAGATTTTGGATAAGTGCATAATGAGTAATGACGTTTAACTTATGCAGTTGATCTCGTGCAAGTCTAGGCAAATTAATCGTGACGCATGTAGAAAATGTCCTTACTTGTCAAATTACCAACTTTACCATTCTCATGCTGACTGCTTTGAGCCTCAGCCATTTCCTTCAAACTAATCCCTGCGGTTGCTTTTTCAACTTCATGAAATCTGAACCCTTGATTTTATAATTAAAAAGTTTAATAAACATGAGTTAGAAATTAGAAATTTAGAATGAGACCACCCTGCATTCTTTTATTCTAAATTAAAATTAATTCTTTCATATTCAAATGTTGTGTTTTTTTTTCTTGCCACGTGAAAATGTTGTCAGCTTTCTGTATCCTATTTATAATTTTGTCTAAATAAACAATGAATGTTGTTTTAAAAAAATCAACTATTATTAATTAATGTCTAAAATATTTGTTTGAATAATTTATATTTGAGATCTTTATAAAATTTAAAAAATATTAATTTTATTTTTCATAATTTGTTTTTTTTATTAATTTTAGTGGAAGTCAAATATATTTTACTAATTTTTTTAAAATTAATTATGACTTATTAGTTTACACAAAACGAACTACTTATCCGAAACGAAGAGGGGGAAGCTTCAGCCAGTTTCATCACCCGAGGTCCTCTAAGCTTCTTCATCAGCAATGGCTTCACCAACGAACCCATATCTGAGAATGAGAATGTAACGACACTCAACATTCCATGGCTTCACATTGCTTCCTTCGTTTTCCTCCTTCCTTAAACCCCAACTCCAAAAGGCTTTCCAAACCTCATTATTACCCTTCCATCTCCTCGCGAATTCAAACCCCAAAACCCGACAATGACGACGACAACGAAAAAAACCCAAACGACAACCGCTTCGACTTCCTCAAACTCTCCGTGACCCTCACCGTCATCTCCGCCTCCCTCCCTCAACCCGCCGCCGCTGCCGCCGCCACCAGGAAGGTAAAGAAACGGTCACCTAAAAAACAATCAGCCAAAAAAGCCGAAGGTCTTTCGCCGGAGGAGCTAAAAACATGGACAAGTGGCCTTCCCGTGGTCTCCGATCGCCTTCCCTACAGCGAAATTATCGAACTGAAGAAGAGCGGGAAGCTGAAGCACATAATTAAACCTAATTCCGCGAAATTGAGGCAACGTGGCGAAGCAGTTCTTGTAGTTTTGGACGATTCGAGAGTGTTGAGGACAGTGTTGCCCTCTCTTGAGAGCCATAGCAAGTTTTGGGATTCATGGGATGAGTTGAAGATTGATTCAGTGTCTGTGAATGCATACACGCCACCCATCAAGAGTCCAGAGTTGCCTACCTCTCTGTTGGCAAACATTTGGGTGCCCCCTTTTGTGCAGAAATTCATTACTTACGTTTCTGAAGAGAGGCAAACAAAGCCCAAGAAGGAGTCCAAGAAAGCGGCGGAGTATAGGGAAATGAGGATGCAGTTGCAGAGGGAGAAGGAAGAGGAGCTGAGGAAGTCGAGGGAAGAGAGGGAGACCATGGAGAGGAACACTAGGGCTCGGAAGAAGGAGGAGGAGAGGAGGAAGAAGAGGGAGATTAGGAAGAGGAAGTATAAGGAATCATTGCGCCAGGCGAGTGACCGAAACGAGAGAATGGCGTATTTCTGGTCTGATTTGGCAAATAATAGCAATGTGGCCAATGCACTTGGGGTGCTTTTCTTCTACATTTTTTACAGGACTGTGGTGCTTAGTTATAGGAAGCAGAAGAAGGACTACGAGGACAGGCTCAAGATTGAGAGGGCCGAGGCTGAGGAGAGGAGGAAGATGAGGGAGTTGGAGAGGGAGATGGAGGGAATTGAAGGTGATGATGAGGAGGGTGAGCAGGGGAAAGGGGAGGAGAATGCCTATTTGAAAATGGCCAAGCAGTTTATGAAATCGGGAGCGCGTGTGAGGAGAGCACAGAACAAGAGGCTTCCTCAGTATCTAGAGAGAGGTGTGGATGTGAAGTTTAGTGATGTTGCTGGGCTGGGTAAAATTCGGCTTGAACTTGAGGAGATTGTCAAGTTCTTTACTCATGGAGAGATGTACCGAAGGAGGGGAGTGAAAATACCAGGTCTCATTTACCTCAACTTTCATCAACTTTTAACAGAACAATTTGAATGAACTAACTTGGCCTTCAATAAATCTTAAAACTTGTGAAAATTTAAAGGACAGTTTTCAGGAACCAGCTCTGGCATTTTGCCAATGTTGCACCTAGATAAATATTTGACTAACTTGTTGTATTTGCATAGTATTTATTTCATTTATCTGATAAAAAATAAGGAAAGCAAGAAACATTTGATTTTGCATTGTTTTACACTTGACTTACGAAAGGTTGAAATGTAAATTGGTCACTTCACTAGGTGGCATACTTCTTTGTGGCCCTCCTGGAGTGGGAAAGACATTGCTGGCAAAGGCAGTGGCTGGTGAGGCAGGGGTTAATTTCTTCTCTATTTCCGCTTCACAGTTTGTGGAAATATATGTCGGTGTAGGGGCTTCTCGTGTCCGAGCACTTTACCAAGAAGCCAGGGAAAATGTATGTGATAATTTTTAGCTTTTCCACTGTTCTCTCACAATTTTTCTTATTTGTTTAAAGTCAAATTATGAGAGTTTGGTTTTTGCAACTGATTTCCACTAAAATAATTTATTTTGTCCATTCGTATGTAAACTTGACACATCCTGTTATTCCTCATTATATTTGTTTCAAGCTGATTGGAGTCCTTTCTTTTTTATTACTGCATTTTATTGTCGTCTCTTGAAATTTACCTATTTCTCCAGCTTCATTCAGTGTTTTCTTCTAATCGGCCACTATTTTTGTATTATATTTTTCAGGCCCCATCTGTTGTCTTCATTGACGAGCTGGATGCTGTTGGAAGGGAGCGTGGCTTGATTAAAGGTTCAGGTGGACAGGAACGTGATGCTACTCTTAATCAGGTTAAGCTGGCAGTGCTGAACTTCCCAACTGCTTTTCTTAAGTAAAATTCTGTGTATATATTGGTTGATGTGTCCTATTGACTGAATGCTCCAGCTCCTGGTGTCCTTAGATGGATTTGAAGGCAGGGGAGAGGTGATCACTATTGCATCCACAAATCGACCAGACATTCTGGATCCTGCACTTGTGAGACCTGGCAGGTTTGATCGGAAAATATATATCCCCAAACCCGGTCTTATTGGCCGCATAGAAATTCTAAAGGTAGCAGCTTCTCTAATATTTCACCTGCATGCAGCATTTAGGATTTGGTTATTCTTTTACTGAAGTCATAGTTGTTGATTTGTTACTAATGGCACATTAAGTAGTTTGCCTACTCAATTTTCCCCTGGTGTCATAGGTCCATGCTCGTAAGAAGCCAATGGCTGAAGATGTGGATTACATGGCTGTTGCTAGTATGACTGATGGAATGGTAGGTGCTGAGCTGGCCAACATAATTGAGGTTGCTGCCATCAATATGATGCGTGATTCAAGGACTGAGGTAATAGCTTTGATATACAATATTGCCAGATAGTTATTGTTCAGGTATTTCCTTATAGGAAATTGATATATTCTTTGCTGCATCATGTATGACATGACACATTCAATCTCCTTAGCATTTTCCAAAATCAAGCATGCAAATAAAAGTATTTATCTGACTATAAGGGCATGCTTCATTGAATAATATATTCATTGTACTTTGTAACTCTTAAAGCATGAGAACAATTTCTGTGTCTCAAGTCTCCACAATAAGAAGTTTCTTAAAGGATGCAAAAAAGGGGGATAGAGATCAAAGGAGGAAGTAATAAGAAAAGGATTTACTAGTTGCGGTAACATGGTAGCTGGCAGTTCTTTATTTCTTCTTTTCACTATTGCAGATTACTACTGATGACTTATTGCAAGCTGCACAAATGGAAGAAAGAGGAATGCTAGATAGAAAGGAAAGAAGCAGTGAGACATGGAAACAAGTAGCTATAAATGAAGCTGGAATGGCTGTTGTGGCTGTGAACTTTCCTGATCTTAAAAATATAGAGTTTGTATGGGCTTTACATTATCCATTTTGTTTTTTGGTTGTCGATATTCTCATTTCTTGCATGTCTGAAACCAGGAAATCTGTTAGAATTGAATTGGTATTATTTGTAGAATACCCTAAAAATATTTTTCTCTTGAATAGTTCTTGTGAATGTTGTCATTTGCAAACCCCGTCTGCATGCAATATTTCTTGCTAATTATTTCTGAGCATATTAGATGCCAAAATAGAAAATATAACTAAGCTTGAAGTCAATTTGAAAGAAACCAAGTTGAGGGGAAAAGGAACCAAACAAGATTCTGCTTGCACTACTTAAAAATAATTGTCTTTCCTGCCTTTTCTATTCCTATTTCTGTAAATATTATACTGTGCCATGTCATTTGTGTTTGAATCATATAATGTGGTACATATGGATGATATTTGAAGCTGGAAATATAACATCATAAATGCAATGCTGTAAAGAATATGTAGCCAAAACATAATTGACTGTTAAATTGAATGGAATATAGCTATATCTAAGAACAATGGATTGCAAAATTCAAGGTTGTCCTCTTGTCGGGTTATCTGTATGCATCCTCAATGCTCTAGAGTAGACATTAAAATTCATGCAATTCAGGAAGTTGACCTGCAGAGTTTGGTTTTTGCTCTATTTCTTTTTTGAAATCTACTTGTTATTGGGTTTATTCACATAAATATAAAATTTTCTGTTCTATGAATATTTGTTAGCTGACTGTTACTGACAAGAAATTTGATGTTTTAGCTTTTTGCTTTGACGTAGGTCACAATTGCTCCTAGAGCTGGTAGAGAATTGGGTTATGTTCGGGTGAAGATGGATTCAGTCAAATTTAATCAAGGAATGCTCACGTATGGATTCTTCAATTAAACCTTTACTCCTTAAAAAATATAGCTATTGGAGAATGCTCTCCAAATGAAATGCTTGTCTGTTTATTATTTAGCATTAATTGACGATAATGTTTGCACGGGCTATATGCTGCTTGCTTTTATGCATTTGGATTTAAATTATATGTGCTTAATCAAATTGGATTACAAAACTGTTTTTAGTGCCTCCCATATTATTTTCCTCTTAATTTTAAACTGTTAATGTCATGCAGACGACAATCCCTTCTTGATCATATTACTGTTCAACTAGCTCCCCGTGCAGCTGATGAACTTTGGTTTGGGAGTGGTCAGGTAATAGAATAGTTTTACATGCTTTCTAGTTTCTACAAACTTCCTCACTCTACTTTTGTAATTGTAAAGCTAAATGTAAACACAGTAGCAGGACAAACAAATAATGCAATGAACAAAATTTGTTTATAACATTGTGCACATACGTTTTAAGATATTTGTTAACTAACTAGCCTAAATGAATGGCATGTATATGATTTTTCTAGGGACATTTTGGATTTCTATGAGTAGGATTACAAACACATGTCCATAAAACCTGCTAGAGAGATCAGAAGGAAAATAAAAAAAACAATATATGGACTTCCGATTTCCTATATGGCCAGAGAGAATGAGAACTGGCTTTTTTCTAAGTTCTTTATTGATTTTGTTCATTATGATTTTTTGATTATTTGTTTTTCCATTGTAAATTACAGTTTTTATATCAGTACTATTGTGTACACAAGTTATCTATGTCAAATGTTTACTTATGTGCGTCCTTTTTATTTGCTTCTTTCAGATTATGGTACAGTTTTGGACATGTAGAAATATTTTAACTTAATTTGCAATCTTTCAGTTGAGTACGATATGGGCTGAAACTGCAGACAATGCTAGGTCTGCAGCAAGGACATTTGTTCTTGGTGGGCTTTCTGAGAAGTATCATGGAATGTCCAATTTCTGGGTGTCAGACCGAATTAATGTATGAATTCTGTCTCAACTTTGTTTTCTCATGATGTTTCTTATTACAAGTTGAAACAAGAATTCCTTGTAAAGTATCTCGAATAAAAGAGTGTAAGGAATGTAGCCCAATGTTTTCTACTATACGAGTGGAGAAGCAGAATAACTTGCCCTTATTTTTGGCAATGATAACATTTGGCCAACTTATGACTATATTATATTTCATTGCAGGAAATTGATTCGGAAGCTATGCGGATTGTCAACTCGTGTTATGAACGTGCAAAAGAGGTATGTAACAATGCCAAGAAGAAGGATTAAAAAACTTTATGCTTCTCTTGATTTAGTAAAAAAGTCTCAATCTCATTTTGCATAACTCTTTATTGTCACAACTTTGTTTTGCACATCAGATCCTGGAGCAAAATAGAACGCTGATGGATGCTTTGGTGAATGAGCTTGTTGAGAAGAAAAGCTTAACCAAACAAGAGTTCTTCCGTCTAGTAGAGTTGCACGGCTCCCTAAAACCAATGCCTCCCAGCATACTTGACATACGAGTTGCCAAGTGTAGAGAATTCCAAAAATTGATCGATTGTGGAAAGGAAACAACTAGTTTGAGTAGGCACGCATAACAAATTGCAGGGGCAAATGCCCCACCAATTTTGGGGAATATTTCTACTATATGCTGATTTCATGTACCTTATTCATGTATTATATTCTTTACCACAACTCTACGGAGTATGGACATAATTTGTGGGGTCTTTAGGTAGGTAGCCTTTGCTAGCCCGTGAGGGGGACATGTAAATCTTGTTTTCCTACGTTTTGGTGGAAAGCCAAGTTACAGCCTGAATTAAAGCCAAGTGTAGATCTAGACATTCCTGAAATTTTTAAGTACCTCTAATCTCTCTGGACTTCTGATTACGCCTTTATTGTCATAATAGTGAAATCTAGCAACAAAAATAACTACCGAACCACATCCTTGGTTTTCTTTAAAAAAAAAAAAAAAAAAACATCCTTGGTGTATTTTTTCCTATTTAAATTTATTAAAATGATTATATGAAAATGAGGGTTTCTTTTTTTTACAGAATATGAGGTTGTTATCAATGTTTTGAAAATTGGATTGGACTGGACCACTTGGTTCAACCGGTTGAACCAATTAGTCTAACTGGGATTGGACTTTGATGATCGATTCAAACATTTGTAAAATTTGGAACATTTTAGAACTGGTGAGAACGGGAAAAAAATTGGATCAAAATCGATGAAAACCAAAGCTGAATTGGCACAAAGAACCTGGATCCAATTAGTCTTCTTGATTTTTAATTTTTTTTATGTTTTTATTTAATCTATTTTTTTAAGATAAGTAAAAATATATAATTTAAATATTTCACATATTTCAAATATGTATCAATTATTTTGATTACTATTATTATTTTTTATCAATAAAACATATAATTTAATAATTTATATTAATTTATCATTCTTTAAATCTTGATTTTTACAAATCTAAATTTTTTATTACTTAAAATATTATATAATACTAAAAAAATATAAAAATGATTCAACGGTTAAACCATCGAATCTCACCAATTCAGTCATCTGTCCAATTTTAAAAACCCTTAATTATTAAATATGCGGGTAAAATACAAATGCCAATTTAATTTGAAAATGTGAGTAACTTGCAGCTGGATCAATCCCAGTGATCGAGTTAGCTACTCTCTTGGCCATATTCTAAATTCAGCTACAAGAACGTGTAACCGCCACTGCATACTGCCCTCACGTTATCACAAAAACTGCCCACTAAACCTTTTCTCCCTCAAATATTCATGTGCTCTATATATACTCCTCTCTACTATTGCCATTTATTGCTTCTATTTCTATACATAAATTTTGGTAGAATAAAGAATAAGACAACAACCATGGCATCCCGTTTGTTCTTCCTTTGTACTTATGTGATAATTTTCATTATTGCTGCCACCAATACTTGTGTTGAAGCTTCCGTGCAATTCAAAGTTGGTGGTAGCTTCGGTTGGCATGAACCTGCAGGCAACAACAATACTGATCAACTTTATATCCAATGGGCTGAAAGGAACAGATTTCAAGTTGGTGATTCTCTTGGTAAGCTTCTCGTATCATATCAATTCACATGCATGCCTTATTATATTCACTTGAAGATGCATTATATTGTGTGATTTTTATTATGCCAGTTTGCTTACGTTGAAGTTACATCATGCATAGTGCAACTTTTCTTAGTCACATTTCTTGTGAGACATGATTTTTCCAACACCAAAATAAATTAAAATAAAGAGGTAAACTGAACTCTATGAAAACTGAACTAGTTTTAAATATATGTAAATGTAAGTGTGAAAAAAAGATGTATTAATTAATCAATGCTTTTGTTTATGCAGTTTTTGAGTACCAGAATGACTCGGTACTTAGTGTGCAGAAATTGGATTACATGAACTGCGATGCAAGTAATCCTATCACTGCCTTTGACAATGGGAAGAGCATGTTTAATCTTGACAGGCCAGGGAACTTCTACTTCATCAGTGGAACCGACGATCACTGCAATAATGGCCAAAAACTACTTGTGGATGTGATGCATCCACATCCTGTCCTTAAATCTCCACCACCCATTTCCCTTCCACCAGAAGGGTTTCCACCAATGGCTCCTCCACCTTCTGATGATCAAACCATAGAGGCTTCATCAGCCTCAGTGCTTCTTACTTCTATTTTTATGTCTCTTTTCGTCACATCTGTTAGTGTCATGCTGTTGGCATTCTGAATGTCTTGTTAAGGTTACAATTGACAACTAGTTGTTTTTCTTTTGTTTATTGCTTCTGGATCGAATATCAGTTGTTTAGGTTAGCCAGTATCATTCCAACTTTTAATTTTTTTTCCCTCTTCTAGTCAACTATATCGTTGTTGGTTTTTTTATTGTATTCATGGACATGGATTGACTTTCTCTTGTGTAAATTTTTTCTTTGGATTGAAGCATTTGCATTAGTTTATTGCGTGATCTGATTAAGACCATTCACTCTCCGTGAGGAATATGCAATGCAACTATAAATAATTCAACATTTAAAGTGAATTCATGCTCTAGAATCTGACAAAAATATATTTAAAAACGATTATGGATGACTAGGAAAAGTAAAAACTAGAGTCAAACATATATATCATTCTAGCTTTTAATTTATTGAGCGTTCCTTTTCTACATCAAATCGCAGGATTTTCCACTCCACGAGGTATATATATAATTCAACGTTCACGTGTAACATTAATAATTTTATTTGAAAGTTATAAGGACGCGAATACATTTTTGGTTATTTAAAAAAATGTTTAACAACTAGAATTTGTTGAAAATATTTTTGTGAAAGTGGGATGTAAAGGAAGTTGAAAGGATAAAAGTGAAAGTTTTTACATTTATAAAAATGAAAACATATTATGGAAGAGCAGAGTAAGTTATTGAATTGACTGGTATTGAGATTCACTTTCACTGGATTTGCCAAGGGGAAGATTAATCAATTCTAATTAAGCATGTCCAACAGGAGTGCATCGTCTTTGAATTGACTAATCGTATGGTACCTAGAGAAGACGAAGTAAAATATGCAAGAACTACGGATAGAGTGATAATATAGACATTCCTATTTACAAACAATCCATCGATATCTATTTTACTTATTTTTATCTCTATTTTTCTATCATATTATATCAGTAAACTTATCATACTTATATTTTTTTTTCTCTCTCCTTAAATGTAAAATAGCTGAAGTGGTTCATACAACATTTTCCAAGACAATGGTTGTGGCCTGTGGGCAACCATGCCAAAGTTAGTTAGTAAGGTCTAGGCTTCCATAACCACGTAAACGCTCACCCATTAAACGGTTTAGAGGGAATATGTTATATTTTCCACTATTTCTACGATCTTATAAGGTAGAAAATTTGATGGGGTTTTAAGAAAAAGTGAAAAAAAAAAAAAAAAAACCTATTACGTGGCTACATATATACCTAAATATAAATCATCTTGAATCCAAAATTTTACAGTACTGTTGTATTAGAATTTATTAACTGTTTTTTTTTTAGCATTGCTCAAGAGAAATAATACAACTTTGACTAGCAAAATTAATAGATTTAACATTCATAAATTTATTTGATACTGCTTATAATTTTCCAATGCTCTCATTTCAGTTTTAGATTTTGTTCTTGTCTGATTCTGGCTTGTGAAATAGTTTAAAAGAATATTTATTTATGTACATCATTAACCTTACTGTACAAGTGGAAGTATGCACATTTTTACACACAAAACATTTTCATTTTGAGAGCCAAATTAATCAGTATGAATGGTAACCCTGTAAATAAGAGCTCTCAAAATCTGAATTTTCACTTTCCTTTTGGTAGTCTTCAGCTACATCCCCACTTTCCTTCCTAGTCTTTCTCCACTTTGATTTTCTGAGCCAGTGCTCAACCAGAATCACACTGAGACCAATGAAGATTGTTCCCAGAGAGCCACCACCTAGTGCTAGTAGCACAACAGATAGCCATTGCATTTCTGGACTATGTGGCAAGATCACCCATGTGCCTGCAACATAGCCAGTTGCCATGAATGCCACAGCCACCCACATGGCCTTGTGAGTGATTGTCAATAGTCTCACATGTGGCTTTCTTCTAAATGGAATGATACTAACAAGCACAATGACTATGGATAGAGAGGTGAATAGTGCTATGTTGTTGCTTATTGCAAATACCTTGAAGGCTGTTGTTTTGCCCACCATTGACTTACCTCTCATTGGTCCTTCTTGGTACACACCACCAGGGGGACTAATGCCAGCAGCAAAAGTCACAGTAGCAATCAATACAGCAACTATTGTAATGGTGTTCCTGGCATTCAGTATTGCCTCTTTGTGCATTTCATAGTGCTTATTCCTCTGGTTCTGAATATAGTAAAGTTGATTTAGATTTTCCTCTTTTCTTTTGTTCTGATGCTTGTGTTTCCCTAAATTTCTTGGGGAGAAGTAATAAGTTTTATAGTTTCCATTCTCAATTATCTCACTCACTTGAGGCGGGGAAGGTGATCTAGAGTTGTTGCTTCTGCCAACTTGTGGTGGACTTGTATTATCACAAGTAACCATTTCATTTTGATTTGGCAATTCCACTGGAGAAAGTGTATGCCTCCATGACAGAGAAAGGCTAGATGCTACAGGAGACACAGAATTGGTTTTGTCTGTTTCCCGTGAGAAAGGTGAAGATTGGTTGCTTCTTCCACCACCAGCTCTGATCAAAGTGGCTCTTAATTGCCTATTTTCTGCACTGTCCTTAGCCTGGTCAAGGATGTCAAGTGCTGTGAGCCTTTCACAGTTCCGAGCATTAATATCCACCTTTGTCTTGTTGATCAAGAACTTTGCCATCTACAATTATCATAAAAGAAACTATGGGCACAACTGCAGACATATGAAGGATTGTAATATTCACATTCAAAATCAATAGGCGATTATTAGTTTTGATTGGTTAGGACTTGGGATGTACAATAATTGTTAGAATCCATGGCTGTACATTAATTGACATGAGTTCAATTTAAGGATTAAAGTCCGAGCAATATTTTATCACAAAATCAACAATTAAATGATATTGAAATAGGGAGAGTACAAAAGGCAGCCATACTACAATTTAGGTGAAATACTTGATATACATTACATCAATGGATTTGTATGACATTACTAGCTCACCTTATAGCGCCTGCCTGTAACCGCATGGTGTAAGACAGTGTTGCCATAACGATCTTGACAATGCAATAGATTGGTTCCATTGGAGACATGTACCAAGAATTTCAAAGCATCATAACATCCGTATCTCACAGTTAAATGGAATACCGTCTCTTCTTCTTTAGTGAGTTGGTGAAATGATGCAGCAATGCTTGACAAAAAATCTTCAAGGATTGAGACTTTTCCATTCATCACTGCCAGGTGCAATGGTGTATACCAATTGTTGTTGTATTGCAAAGCTAGATTTTGATCACGTCTTAGTAGCAACCAAGCAATCTCTCTGTGGCCTCCATTACAAGCATGATGCAATGGTGAGTTCCCATCATCATCAATCACTTGAGTAAGCTCTGGCCACTTATTCAACAATTCTCTAACAACATCTGCACAGAAAATTTAAAATTACTTAGATGAACATTTAAAATTGTTCGATCTCATCTTAAAATCAATTAATCAACATTAAGTAAAGTTGTCCAACAGATATATAACCTGTATGGTAGCAATTGAGTTAGGCGAAATGGGACTTTCCAACAAAAATAAATTAAAGTTAAAAAAAGTGCAAACTTAAAGGAGAAAACTATTTTAGGCTTACCTGTGTGCCCTCTTGATGCAGCAATATGGATACAAGATTGATCAAACCCTGCTGCCTCTGGACCCACAATCTCAGATAGATTGAGCAGGAGATCCACCATGTCAAGACTTCCATGGCTGCAAGCTAGAAAACAAGCGCTTTTGCCATTAGAATTAAGCTTACAAACAGCTGTGGAATTGGCATCTAGCAGCAACTTTAAGACCCTAACATTCTCTTGTCTGCAAGCTTCATGAATTGGGGTCTCAAGGTTTTTATTCTCAGCAGAAACCATATCAGGGCACAATCTCACAATCTCAGATACTATATCAGTACAACCGTACCTAGAAGCTAGGTGTAATGGAGTGCTCAAGGAATCAGCTGTTCTCTGTTGGAGAATTTCTTCATTCTCTTTAACTAGGCTTGAAAATGTTGTTATGTCATTGGTCTTAACTGCATCATAAAACTCTGGATCCATATTCCTGAGCTTGAAAGTCCTTGAGGCAGTGAGAATCTAAATAGAGAAAGAATCTGCTATCCCTTTGTATATAAGAAGGTTAGCACTTAACAATAGCACTAAACTTGCAGGAAATGCTTGGAAAATTATCGTAGCTAGGGACAGAGTACATTTAGACAATTGACTTATGAGCAATTAAGCGTGTATCGCACTAACGCTTCAACATTTTCAAGGAAAATTCCTGTTATGTTAGAACTAGCTCACAAGTCAATGTCGTTTCCACGTAATAGCTGCTACAAAGAAGCTTCTTGGCCAGAGGCGGAAACACGGGGTTAGGGTGGGCCATTGCACTCTAAATTTTTATTAATATAAATTTTATTATTATTTATATATTAAAAATTAAAAAAATAATTTGACAATAAAAAAAAATTATATTGCATGATATAATATTTTTTAATATTACATTAAAAAATAAAATAAAATATTTTTGATATTGCATTACATAATATAATAATATAATAGAAATCTTTAAGATTACATTGCATAATAAGATAAAATATTTTTTAAGATTGCATTCAAAAATAAGATAAGATATTTTTTAATATTGTATTCAAAAATAAGATAAAATATTTTTAAAATGGTACTACATAATATAAAATATTTGTAAGATTGTACTGCATAATATAAAATATCTTTAAGATTACATTGGATAATATGATAGAATATTTTTAGGATTGTATTCAAAAATTGGTTAATCACATGCTTAAATTAGTATAAATAGAAATATATTTTTGTGTTTATAGTATGCATTCCATTCCAAATAATATTAGAGTTTTAGAGAGTTTATATTTAGATCATTGATATCATATAGAAGCGTTTGACAATTCTCCATCAGGATTTAAAGGTACTTATTATTATCACATTGAAGTTGTCCATTGGATGTCGAGATTTTTTATCCATTTGGATTTTCCACGCTAAAACTGATTATGTCTTCTTTATTTCTTATCTCTATATTACTGTTTTGAGTTTGATTTTAAATTGTAAATTATTTTATTAAGACTCACTAGACTTTGTCTTGTTCATCAACTCACCCTGTTTCAATTTGTCTGTATGTGATTTACGATTTGCCTCTTTTTTATATTAGATTTATATTATTTTTGGAGTACTTTTATTTATGATATAATTTTTTTTATGTTCGTCCTCTTTCAATAAAATTCTGCTTAAGCTAAGCTAATGATCTTGACATATGTAATCATGCATGACCGCAAATTCCTTACTCTTAATTATTGAAGCGAAAGCAAATGTTAGACTTTAGAGGATAAAAAAAAAAAAAAAAAAAAGATACAGAAGATAAAGATAGAGAAAATGAAACCACACGGCAATACTATTACCCCTCTAAAAAACTAAAAAAGTCAAGCACTTGCAACGTTATTCTTCTTCTCGTCTTGTCTAACAAAATATGAAGAGACAATTAAAATTGAAATTTGACATGCAATTTATCAAGAAAAGAGGTAAGTTAGACTAAAAAAATTGTGTTACTACGCTTAGAAGTGAATCATAACCTTGACCTGTCCTTCTAGTTCTAGTCTAGATGGCCCACACGTCTGAAATGAATAGTGATAAAAGTGGAGGGAAGCTACGCAACAATTTGCACGGGACAACAGAGAAGAGGTTCCGGCGTGGCAGTTATGTATGCCATATTGTGATATTGCCATTCACACACCATTTCTTTCATTTTTTTTTTTTCAAGTGACCTGATTATTTCACATCACATTTTTTTTTAGAATACACTACTTTTGCCTTATTCAAGATACACTTAAATTATTAAAAAAATATATACACTTAATTGACTCTCCTTTCATCTTATTTTAAGATTTACATTCACTTTCTTAAAAATAATATCTTTAATAAAAAAAATATTTTAATGTAAAATGAATAGTTTAGAGTTTTCTTCTTCTTTTTCTCTAGAAGTGATTCTCTACATCATTAATAACTAGTTTTTTTTACTGTAATTAATAACTAGTTTTGGACATCTATTATTAATTATAAGGCAAAATATGATTGGGATTTCTCTAAAATTTGAAAAATATTAATTTTGTTCTCAAAAAATATTTTGATATTAATTTGGTATTTGTAAAAATAAAACATATTTTTTTCTGATCATTATTGATAACTTTATTAGACGATAATTTGAAATGGCTACCAAATTTATACATGTAATTTAATTATAAAGGAATTAAACAATTTGTAACGGTTAAAACTCTCAAAACATGAATTAAACAATTTTTAGCGACTAAAAACTCCCATAAATTACAATTTTCCATCACTTCTGAGTGATTTTCTCATACTTTTTTATGAGATTAGGAGAAAAGATGAAACAATAATGAATTTTGGTGTCTTCTAAATATGCTTAGGAAGGTAGAAAGATAAAGCAATTAAGTCTATTAATCATATAAAAAAAATTATCTAACTAAGTTATCACTAAGCACACAAAAATATTTTATTTTTACAAGAGCTAAATTAATATAAAAAAATTATGAAGATAAAATTAATAATTTTTAAATTTTACAAGAATTCCGAACATATTTTATCTTTAATTATATGACCTTAGAAACCGAAATAAAAATATAAAAAGTCAAAAAAAGAGATATTGCAAACTTCATTTTATCTTTAGAAATACTGAAACTATGTCCCAAAACTAATATTTGGTGAAATTATAAGGCTTAAAAATATAAAATACTATTGAGAGATGCTTTCATAATTATTGAAAAAGATCAAAGTATAAACCTCTATTCATTTTTAAGGGGATTTTGTATTTTATTTTGAGTGAGTGTTTGATCTTTTACTTGTCCGTCCAGTATGGTATATTTATTACTACTGTAAGATAAGGAGCTTAGAGGGAAAGAAAAATCCCCATGAAGTACTTCCGAGTCTCGATATAGGGTCTTTCTAATATCACAGTTCTACATTTGAAAATATAGGGTCATTAATCTGGGAAGCAAGTACCATCAACACAACAATGTTATTGATCATTTGGATTCAGAGTACAATCTCAACTAACAACAACTTTGTAAGTTCATTAAATTGGACCGTGGCCTTGGTGAAGAGTGACATGGCCTTGCTTCACAAGGGATGCAATGCAATCATCAAACATTTCTTCAACAGACTTAAAATTGAATCCTAGACTCCTCAGCTTTCCAGTGTTTAGTTCGTAATTTGGTCTATCTAGTTTCTCGAACCTGAAAATCCAATAAAAGATAATAAGCTACAGTTGTTCCATACATTTTTTTTTTTTTATCATCACACAACAATGTGCGTGTGTAATTACATTTTTTAAGACAATTTTAATACCAATTTTCACACTAAAAATTGAAAGCAGTGTTAATTTACTAACATGGTTACTTAGTGCAATGAGAAAGCATTAACCAACCTTTTGGAGATGGGGAGGGTAGGATAACGATTTGCTAGCAATGCAGCCAAATCATTTTCATCCATCACGGTAGAGCTGCAAAGGTATCTACCATGGGAGCCTTCATTTTCATAAACAAGGATTTGGCAAAGGGCAACATCATCGATATGAACATCTCCCATCCTTCCAAGTAGTTGGAATCTCTTGGTTTCTCCTGTTCATTATTAGAATAATAACATACAATTATTCAAAGAAAATGTACCAACCTTAGGGGGGGGCAAAGCATATATATTTATGTTACCTTTGAGCAAACCTAGCACATCAGATGCAGTAGAGCATAAATTTGGTGGCAAGCTGGGTCCAATGATGAATGATGGCAGAACTGTCACCAAATTTATTCCATTCTCTATGCAGTATTCCCACGCTGCTCTTTCTGCCTGTGTCTTTGCCATCGCATACCATGCCTTCAATACATGTTACAACTTAGCAGTTTCTTTTGAAGCCAAAAAAACATAAATTAACATGTACCTAGCTAGAGGGACAAAAAAATTGGGCTTGTGAATAATTGAGTGTGCCCATATTTATGTACTATGTATGATTACTTAAGGTTGAGCAATAGTACCTACCTGGAGTTTCTCACAAATTTCCAAGGAGCTCCAGGATGATTCATCTAGTGGCGTGTTTGGATCAAAATCATCTCTTAGCCTAAGAGTTGAAGATGATGAGGTTAATACCACACGACAAAGGGCTGGGTTCTTTCCACAAGAGCGCAGAACATTTAGCGTGCCTTTAACTGCCGGTTCCAATATTTCTGACTATTTTTTGTCAAATTTGATAACCAAATTGAAATACCATGGTGAGAGATACTAGAAGTTATGTGAAAGTTTGGATAATTTAATTTGAGAGGTTGTAGATTAACATAGAAATTAGAAAGCTAATTAAATGCTACCATGTGCCATGTCACACACTAATTAAGAACAAAGACATATTATTATACCTTGGGATCAGATATAGTATTGGGTACGGGAGAGGCCACATGGAAGACTCCTTTGCATCCCATGATTGCGTTGTCGAAGCTGCTTTCTTCCATCAAATCGGCTTGGACTAGTTGGAGCCTCTCTGTTGCCCCTTCTAGACTCCATAAGTATTCATACTTCTTCTGCTTCCCTGTATGTACAAGCACCATATACATAATACATAAATGTTTTTTTTTAATATAATTAAAATATGGCACTTTTTTGTGTTAAGTAAAAAACCAAAATATCTTGGGACATAACAAAAAATGTCTAAATCATTCTGCCTACAACAACACATGTATGTTTTTCTTTTTAGCGCAAATATCCTCTTAGAGAAACAATTTTGTTGAAGACACTGGCGTCGGACACTAAATGTATGGTACATTAATTGTATATTGTAATTAAAATTAATTAAATGATATATGGAAGAGAGAAACCTAAATCTCTGACAGTTCCAATGACATGGTAGCCAGACAAAAGAAGTTGCTTAATGAGCCAAGAGGCGAGAAAGCCTGAAGCCCCAGTGACACACACTCTACCTCTGCCTCTGTGATCCATATCACAATTCACAAGCCAAGGTGATGATGCATTTCTCCCTGCCACTATATGAAGCCTCCTCAGTCCACACAAAGATTAGATGACCAAGCTAATTACTATTAACTAACTAGCTTTAAACTCTGTGGTAAAGGGTGCATGATCTACCTAATCTAAATTTGTCCAACTACACTTAAAAACTGATGATGATCTGGTGAAACTACTAGTTTACCATTTGATAGTTAGTTTAACTGTTTTACCATGATACAAATGGAATCGTGTGCTGTAAATAACTTCCAGTTTAACATATTTATGAATACCTTCAATTTGTGAGCACTGATAGTGACGGTTAACAATAACATCAATGAATATGATCAACTACTTCATTATGTACTTGGTTTTAGTGCAAGAACTGTTTGACTCGTCGGTGCTTGGCTTTAAACATTGCACTTTAGGGGGACAACAGCGCCAGAGCCCCATGTGACTGCACTCTGTCCATCGACCCTAAACCAAACCGAAGGAAAAAGGAGCAAAGTGGATCATCCTTTTGACTTACATAAACGCCAAGGCTCAAACTGCTTTATACGCCAATTCAATGTTCAATAATATTTGCTGCATGAAAACCTGATAAGCTGATACCTTTAAGATATAATAATAAATAAATAAATAAACAATTGTTCAATTAATTTATTGTAAAATGATTTTATGAGGGAATGGTCTAACTCTAACATTAGTTTTAGATTAAAATTAAAAAAATATATAATTATTTAAAAAGTCAAATTTAATGTTTTTTGAAGAGATCTAGTTTAATCTTTATTTACCGGTTTAATTGTACTTTGTCTCGTTCTTTTATTTACAATGTTTTTAGATTAATTGTTGTTTCAGAAGCACCAAACATCCCTATGTGCATTCCAATGCACAACATGAAATAATAATAACATTGCTAAATTGAAAGAAGAAGAAAAATGTGAGTTATGTTTAACTAAACTATAACCCAAATACACCATAATAAGTCTTTAATTTACTTAGAATAAAAAGACATCTCTTTTGTTTTTCATTATTTTCGTAAAAACAATAACTTACCTGTAAGTATCATCAACATGACAATTAAGTCACTGTATATTACAACACATTTTTAGATTATTGTAGGTCAAATAATATTGTTTTTTAATTTTAAGTGGTACACTGTCTTTACTCATTGTCATATAATTTCTAATTTGTCATGGCAGCTATTTCTATTAAATATTAGATGAAATCAAAATGAAAGGGATTTGATTGTAAATAGGAAAAAAAAAACTTGATCAGCATAGCCGAATTGAAATTTGAAAATGAAAATTATATAATCGCAATACTAAGAGCCTAAAGATGCAATTTATATATATATATATATATATATATATACACGTATGTATCAATATTTTAATAGAAGAAAAAGTAGTTCAAATACTGATTTTTTTTCATGAGTTCTTTCATGATTTTTTCTAAGTTTAGCAAGCAAGGACATTTGAGTTAATTATGTGTTGTTTAGCTAAAATTGACACGTAAAACAAGAAGCGCCCATGGCCTAATGGATAAGGCGTCTGACTTCTAATCAGGCGATTGTGGGTTCGAGTCCCACTGGGCGTGATTGTAACTTTTATTATTATTAATATCTCAAATATCTATTTTTTTTTTTTTTACAGCACTATACCCACTTTATAAGCCAGTTGTTTCAACTTTGAACTCAACAGACCACTCTCTACTAAGGAGCTAAAGAATATCAACAATAACATCATAATTCACAAACAACTTGTCTATGCCCAAGATCCCAAGCTTACTGAAAAAGGGAAAATGTAATGGAGTTATGAATGTTACTATTTTCTAAGTGTTTATTATTTCTTAATATGATATCAAGTTTCATTTTTTTCAATCACAATCCTAGGTGTGGTCAGAATTAAACCAAATCAAACATAAAATTACATATCACATAAAATTGAAAGACATCCATTTGGTTAGATTTTTGTTTTTTTTCAAACCAAACGGTTCGATTTGACATTGAAAAAATATTTATTTATGATTGTCAGCTGAAAAATGTTAGAATTATTTATATTATTTTGAGGATGATTTTACAAATTTATAATAATTTTACTTAACAAATTACAAGTTAGTTATGTAACAATTCATTTTAATTTTTCATTCTTATTGTCAAACAACCTATTGTATGTGTGTTTTAAAAAATATTCATTTCGAATGAGTGTGAATAGGGGACTATTGAACATAAGTGCTGAAATAAGCCTTTGTAAAAATATATTATTTTTGGACATTATAGTCATTATGTCATTTCACCTCTTCGATAACGTGTTTTTAATTATTATTTTTACAAATAGAACAAAACAAACTCTACACAAAATAAACTAAATATCTAATACTTCAAAACACATATTACTTATTCCATAAAATAAAAATTAAGGAAAATAGTATGTACATATACATATAAAATATTATTTTAATTAGTATCAACAAGATATTTTATATGGATGAATTTTATTTTGGTCCCTACAAAAAAAAATATCATTGTCCTGAAAGTAAATATTACTTGAATTAGGTTTTTTTTAATAATCTCCAAAAGCTACTCACTCACACATCCCCCTCTTTCTCATATACCCTCCTCCCAAAAAAAACTCTCAAAGTTAATTATTTCTGATCATCAGTTCCTACTCCATTTTCGACCTCCTCAGGTAGCTATTTGGAAGAATAAATCGACAAACACCCTTTTCACCACCTCTTCTTCATATCCCTAAAAAAATTTGAGAAAATCCCAACATCATCTTCTCTACCTTAATGTTTCTCTCTCTTTTCCCTAGCACTCTCAGTGAAGAACATTTTGGTCAAAACCCTTCCCAAAAACTCATCTACGAAGAGTAAGTGAACAACATCAGAAAGCGTTGGATGCACATGGCAAAAGCTTCAATGGATCATTTTTCGTTTGAAACCCTAGGTCTATTTCAAGATGAGTTTTTTCTTTCATTGTTTCTTTCCTTTCTGAGATGCATTTTTATTTTGTGGAATTAATGTTAGTGTTTTTATTTTGCAACATGCATTTTATATTGCAATGTTGTGGTATTGTCTTTCTCTCTTTGATTCCTCTGTATTGAAGTTTGTTAATTTAAAACTTAAAATAAATTATTTTATGGTTGATTTTGTGATGTATGAATTTTTTTCCACAAAATTTAGTCTTGCAATGAAAGGAATCATAGATTGGAGAATTTTCAACTTGGGCTTAATGTAATTTATGGCCTATTTTAAATTATTCAATCTATAGCCAAACGAAAATGCGTCACACACATGAAAATTGTAATTTCCAAGATAATTAAATTTGAATTTTATTAGCCATGAGTCATGACCTATTGATGTTGAAAGGTTGGTGTTGTTTCTTATAAATGAGTCATTACTTGATGTTTCTTATAAATTAGTCAACTTTGCAAGTTCTTTAGAATTTTTCTAAACGGAATGTGTTGTTTAACCGTCAAATATAAGGACAAAGCACAAATGGTTTTGCGTACGAGAACCAGAGGAAGACTTTTCACCTTACACAAGAATCAACAAGTATTTTCTTCTTTTATTTATCCAAAACAAAATCTACAAGTAATATTGTGTCTTCCTTTCTTTATTTTCCGGAAACAACATTATGGAGAGATTGAGTCACATTTCTAGAATGAGTTTAAGCAAGGACTTTGTAGGGAGATAGTCATTGTATGATGCCAAAGGAAACAGACATAGAATGAGTGTAAACCTGATCGAAAAACAACCTTTTATGGCACGAGGTTGGTCTAAACTAAGGATGCTTTATAATCTCGCTGAGAACCAATCTATCATGTTTCATTATGTGGGTCATTCAAAGTTTCATATATCTATTTGTAGAAAACCGTTTTGTACTCTACTAAATCCACCTCATGCGGTAGAAAGATTCCAGTGTGCTTCATTCGGTGCAAGTAGAAACAAGTTTTTGATGGCTAAAACAATGGTAATCAATTAGTAGGTTTAGGTGATTAAGATAGATTTTATGTTCAATAAAAACAATGTAATGATAAAATCGCATATGATTCAGTGTCCTTATTTACTTGAAATAAAGGGATAGGTGTGCAACATTTTATATATGTTGTCTATTTTAGATGTTAATTTTAGAATTTACATTATATAAACTTTTATTTATTAATCAGTCTGATGCATATTTTTGGCATTACTTATTTTTTTTCAAGATGATTTTATCAATTCAACTATAAATGTGTTCTTTGTTGAATTTGACTATTTTTAGAAAAAAAATGAATATCTAAAATTAAAAATCAAGATTAGGATCCAAATTCTGGAGAAACTTTATCATCTACAACAACTTTCAATATGCACCTTTGTTTGAGAGGTTTTTAGTGTCAATTATTTCGATAGAATTTGTACTTAAGAAAAATTATGTTAGATCAACTTAAGTTTCTGATTGTTTTATAATAAGCAAGACACATAAATATTTTTTCTAATTGTTTTGTTTTCATTTCATTTTTATTTATATTTATATAAATAAATTCATTCTCATAAAATTAATTTTTATAATGAAACTTCAAATTATTTGTACAATATAACATAACATTATTTTTTATTTATGAAATGTATATTACAAATGATTCGTAAATATATATTTATTTTTTAAAAAGTGCATTGCATGCGTACAAAAACTAGTTTCTTAATATGATAAAGTTTCATGTTTCTTTTCAAATACAATCTTAAGGGCGTTCAAAATTGAATCAAATTGAACATAAAATCGCAAAATGCAAAAAAACCAAAGTGCATCATTTTGGTTTTGGTTATTGTATTTTTCAAACCAAGCAATTCGGTTTGACATGCAAAAACCAAACCAAACCCCACTAATTAGTTTAAGTTTACTTATTATAGGAATCAAGACTCATGTATATACGACATGCAGTTTAAGTTTAAGCTTATGTGAAAATGACACTTACATACACTAAGACTAAAATGAGTAACTTAACACTCAATCTCTACTCTTTCACTCTTTCATCTAATGCCTAAAACTAGAACTCTAAAACTATGGTTGGGAGCAACTACTATGAATATTGTTTTACTGTTTTTTGTTTTAAGTTTAGTCGTTGTAACTTGGACCGATTATTATTCAAGTTTTGTCAAATTATAACAAACTTTTTAATCATTTTTTTAATATTCGCTAGAGGAATTTTCAAACCGTAAAAATCAAACCAAACAAAATAGCAAAAGATTGATTTGTTTGACTTGGACTTTATAAATAATTTAAATCAAACCAAATTGTACTACACTTAATTTTCTTGTTTGATTCAAACTAATTTTAAATTAAAATTGCGTCAAACCACACCACTAACACCCCTAAACAATCTTATCAAATAAGTAACTCATCAACCATTAATTTTGATTGTGTATTTTTTTCTTTTATTGATCAACAATTACTTAATTTTTTTTAATATAAATTTTTTATTTTTTCTCCAATTTTATCTTTTCAATATTATTCTCACAATTTCTGTTAACTTAATTACATTCATGAGATTTTTTCGAATATATATTATGTATGGATTATATATTTTATTTTTAATAATTGCAATTATATTTATATACTTTTTTTAGAATCATTTTTAAATCTTTATATGCTCAAAACATAAATATTGTGATACTAGTCGATGAAAATTTTAAAATCACAATTTATCTAAAAAATTTATATATAATTGTCTTGTCAAATTTTTTAAAATTAAAAAGTTAATGTTATTGTCATGACACCATTTAACATTGTTATTTGATAGTAATGCTTCAAATAAAACAAAAAATTATAGAGACTAAAAGTAAATAAAATATTTAAATAATGAAAATAAAAAATCCTATTTTATTGGGATTAAAAGGTTTTTAAACTTACTTTTAAATTTATTTAAATTTTGAAAAATCATATAAATTCCACGGACACAGACTATTGTTTTATAAAATATTTTGTAACCAACAGCGCCCATGGCCTAATGGATAAGGCGCTTGACTTCTAATCAAGCGATTGTGGGTTCGAGTCCCACTGGGCGTGGAAAATTCTTTTGATCTTTTTATCTCAAATTATATTATTTTATTAATTAAAAAAGAGAAACTATTAATATTAACAAGAAATATATATTAGTATATGCCTACTGTGTGGCATTAAGTACAGGTTACGATGGTTCATTTTTTAAAAAATAAATAAATTATACTTCCTCTGTCTTTACCCTAACATGTTACTTAATTAGATAAATAACAAAAAGATTATTATTAAGACACCCCTAGTGCATGATTATATTCGTTCTGCCTTCTTTCTATGACTATGTATTTTTATTTTAAAGGAAATGATATGTAGTTATGTGCCTGCAAAATCCCCTTTTCAAATTTAATTAAGGTGCAATTTTAGGATAATTTATAGGATGATTCATAACCTCTCTTAATTAAGAAGTTGAAGAATATATCAACTTGTTTTGTTTTCTTACGAATAGATATGTCTAAAAAGGATGCTGGTGATGTTGATATTGGACTAAATTCTCTTTCAAGGTATTTATAGAAGAGAAATACTTATAAAGATATGATCACTATGCACAAAGCAATACTCAGCCAGTGGGATAAGGTGTGCGCACAGTATTAATGGAAAGAGAAGAGGTAACGAATGTGTACCTTTTTCTCTTAAAATATTCCTTATTTATACTGAAATTACCTTTAAGTTAGTTGAAATTTCTATATGATAATCATGACCGAGATCTGAGATCTCTAACCGCTTGATATCACGATCTTTACTGTTATTATCTTCAAAGTCAACAATTAACGATTGTGATCAACAGTCCACTATTATAAGTTCTCAATGGACCTTACCACTAAGCCCATATATAACTATTGCTCCTTAAAAAATGTATCAATTATCGTAAACTTTCTATTTTTTCTTAAAATAATAATAATTAAATAAAAACTATTAACTCGTCTAAAAAAAACCCTCTAATAATCAATCGGCACCTACCTTTGGAGCATTAATCAACTTCAATCTTCATGAAAACAAAACTTATCTAGAATTAATAATTGATAACTTAAATTATATCAATTAACCTTATAGGACAATATGTCGTCCTTGATGCTTGTTAGCTTTAAAAAAAGTGACAAAGATTTTCAATACGATGTAACTTGCCAAGATGGACACACTTGTCCTTCTTAAAGAAAAACGTGAATCAAATTATGGATTTTTCTGATCATGATGTTATTTGTTGTTTTGAATTTCATAACTTTGTTGTGTGCTTTCTATGATTGGTACACTGGACTTGGACTTGTCGAAAGATAAAATGGGTTATTATTAATTAATCAATTAATATGGACCCAATCTCTTTACGATTAATTATTATTTATCATTTCACAATAGTTAAGAAAATTTTAAGTGAAGGGTTGCTAAGAAACAAGCTTTTAGTGACAATAGCTACATAGCCCATTAAAGAAGAGGGAAGTTGGATGTCTATCTAAGCTTTCAAAAGGACTATGAAAGAAAACAAATTTTGCTAAAAAATTGAATCTTTTATATTAGCCGTCTCATTATCATATTTTTGTAGTAAAAAATAGTCGTCAATTTTAATCTTTGTTGAACAATTTATCAATCATTTTTAATCAGATTTCTTCTCCAAATATATGTGTGTATATATATATATATAGTTTGAATATAAAATCGTGTTTAAGAGGATGGAGACTTTTTAAATGGTGATAGAAGATTATTTTTAATTATATATATTTAAAATTGAATTTAGAGATAGATATAAAAAAAAGATTAAAAGAGCTTAATTATTTTTTTTAAAAAAACTAATATATAGATAAATATAAAATGAGAAATAATTGATATAATTGACAGGAATTTTTTTTTTTGCTAATCGTGTAAATCGAAAGAAAAGGAAAAAAAAAAACAAGAGAATAAAAAGGGTAAAAAATATTTTTCAATTATATATTTTAATTTATAATATAAAAGTTAATATTGTCATGTGATACTTAAGAACATGTTATGTCAATCATCTTGAAAAGGTACTTCTTATGATAACTAAAAAACAAGTGTTCTCATGTATTTAAAAAGCGCATTAGCTGTAGATTCCAACTATGCATTTGCTTAGTTTCAAACTTTCAATATCTGCATTGTGAATCACACAAATTTTAGAGACATTGGCAATAATTTAAAGGGGCAGTTGATTCCCTTTGAATGGTGGGTTCTACCGTACTTCCAATAATTGTAATGTCAATGTGTGCGTTTGCGTTTTTCCTTTTTCGCCCTTTTCGGGTGGGTGTCAAGCAAGTACACAACACTGTAATTTTTAGCGTGCTACTTTCGGGTTTGTCATTTCAGTTTCTCCACCTTTTTTATCCTTAAAATCTGAGAAAAAAATGAAGAAAAATTGTATTGTTGGTAAGGCAAGTTATATTAATGTGGAAAATTGGCTAATATCAATATACTTTCTTTGCTTAACAAAGCAATATAATTTTTTATTTATAATAATCAAATTAAAATATCTCTTATATTAATTATATTTTTATAAAATTAGTCTTAATCATGGGTCATTTTTCTAATTTAGTAAACAGTAGGTGTAAAATGTCAATGTTTTAAGTTTTTTGAAAGTTTAACTTTGTCCCGTGGAAATTTTATTTTGTCTCTTCATATACATAATTAATAAAAATTATAACAATGAATGCATTACTAATGGGAGAAATTAAAAGAATCAAAG
Organism: Glycine tomentella; assembly: GCA_007407185.1. Taxonomy (NCBI): domain Eukaryota; kingdom Viridiplantae; phylum Streptophyta; class Magnoliopsida; order Fabales; family Fabaceae; genus Glycine; species Glycine tomentella. The sequence continues at coordinate 470,968 of PYAF01004180.1, read as the reverse complement.
TCAATAAAAATATTTGCAAAAGAATAAGAGTATACATGTCTAATTAATAATAGGGATAATTTTAAAATAGTTTAATGCTATACATTGTTTATAATAGTGTAACTCCTATTTTTTCATTTAAATAAAACATATAAATTTATGACATTTTTTTTCTTAAACCATTTATATATTTTATTTGAGACAATTTTGTTTAAATCAGGTAAGATCATTATAAATGATCATTTTTTCTCTAAATATTTAACACAGTTGTGTATCTAGAAATATTATTAGTTAATTAACTATTTTTTTAATATTTGTGAATTAGTTAACCAAGTCTTGTAAAAAAAATGACATTTATTATATATCTTATTTGTTTAAAAAATATAACGTGAAATTACTTATTAGTACTCTAAGCACAATAGTTAAATTTTTTTAAAACAAATGTTTTTTTAATGAAAAATATAACATTTAGTATTACCAATAAATCCAAATGTGATTTTTTATTAAATTTTTATTTTATTTTAGTAATTTTCTAACCAGTTTTAAACGACTCATCAGCGGGAATCAAAATATAACCCAATTTTAAATATTTAATATATTAATGTACTTTTATTTCGAATAATTTATATTTTAAATTTTTGACATGCCAACAAAACCCATCACATGTTAATGCATTGGTTTAAAGTATGGGAAAAGTGTCTGGTTTAAAGTATGGGAAAAGTGTCTGCTCTTGGAATTTAATTCAACAAAATACTCATTTTGCTCTCCGTAGTTTGTGGCAATGTATATTTACAATTGTGAGCTTTTTCCCTTGATTTGAGTAGGGGTGATATAAAAATAAGTTATTAAGTTCTGAATGAATATAAATGTTTGATTTGATCTATAAAAATTTGTATATAAAATCTGATTAAATAAAAGTAAAAAAATAATATAATATATATATTTTTCTTATAAATTATAAATTATCAAATATCTTATAAGTTATAATTTATATAGGTTAATTATTTAGGTTTAGTGGACTTTTTTTAAAGACCACATACAGATCAAATCAAGTCTTAAGTAGGCGTCGTCATAAATCCCTGATAGACTATCTGATCTATTTTCACCCCTAAATCTAAGCAATGTTTTCTCTTTCCTCTTGGGATATAATACTAATTTACATTTCCAATTATGAGAGTGGTTTTCTATTATAAAAAATTTAATAAAAATGTTAGCTACTAATTTTTTTAATTGCTATAATTTTATCTAACTTAAATTAAACTGTTATTATAGATGTTTTAGATTTCATAGTTACAATCAATTCACTTATTTCATTTAGAAATAGTATAGATACATTTTTCAAACAACATTTATAAAAAAATAATGTTGAATAGATAAAATAAAGGTTTAAAATATTTTTGGTTCTTAATTATATCTGCATTAACTTTCCGTTTTAATTCTTCTATACCTAAAACTTTTACATTTTAATCTTTATATGAATAATTTTTATATTTTACATTAAAAAAGAGAAATATCATATATAATATCACTAAATCTTAATGTATGTAAATATAATTTGAGAAAAAAATATTATAAACTAAAAAAATTAAATAATTTTACACTACTGTCGAATTATAATTCACCATATATATATATATATATATATATATGAGTTTGATAAATTTTATAATAATTATGATATATGATTATATTTTAGTGTAAATTTGATTCAAGCTATCAAGGTACAAAAAACAAAAATTAAAATCGCACAATCATCATGAATAAAGTGTAATTAAGTTAAATTACAATCACTTTCAACTAAATTCTTCCTTTGTTAATTTGGCTATCTAGAATAATAAACTACCAAAAAGATAGCAAAGATATGCAAGACTACAGATAATCATTGGTTAATAGTTTATAAGACTCACAAACAGTTAATTAATTAAGCTAATCTCTTGTTACTATAAATTAATTAACAAATGAACAAGAAGCAACGTGTCCAGCCTCAGTTCTAAACAACAAAACTTTAAACAGCGACTGGACTATCTTACCACAAAGTTCGGAGATTCATTTTAGTGTACTTTGGTATAAAAGCAAAACCATCGATCAGCTGCATTGAGGACTCTCGTGAGACCTACCAAATGACACACGACACAGATTTGGACTGTTCCCTTCCCTAATGACTTGACAGCGCATTGCTTGCCTCTAATGCTTAACGCTTTGTTTGAGAGAAGGATTTTGGAGAAGAAGGGAAGGAAAAGAAAGGTTTAGATGATGTCATCTCCTTGTTTGAGAGTTTTAATTTTTGAGAGAAAGAATTTGAGGATTTTTAAAACTCTTCCAAAATCCTCCAAAACCTAAAAATTGTTGTTCCCCCAATATGGGAGGGTTTTAGAAGGAAAAATAATTAAAATTACTATTCTACCCCAACTACAAATTCAAAAATATATTAAAATATATTTTTACATTTAAATAATATAATTTTCATATTTAACATCTTATTAAATCTCAATTTCCCTTTCTTCATATATTTTTAACTCCCAAACAATGAGGAAGGAACTTCCCTCATTTTCCTCCCTTTCATTCCCTTCCCTTCTCCTTGAATCTCTTTCCTTTCCTTCCCCTCCTAACTCCCAGACAAAGCCTAAAGGGATACTAAAAGCTAAAAGCATTTTTAGTATTAAATTTTAAATTGAGATTTAGATTAATTTTTTGATGCATCTTATAATGTTATTTAAAATTAATTATATCTCATGATTTTATCATTTTTTTCTTTAACGATATATCTTATTTTGAAATTTTAGATAATTTTTAATAGATTTTACATTGAACCTCATAAATTTCACTAAAATTTATTTTTTTGCGTAATATACGTATATTTAATGTTCTTTATAAGAACTTATTCTCTATATTCGAGATCTGTTCAAATTTTTTATTAAAAATTTATTAAAGATCAAATTTTGAACTCAAGATTCTTGTTTAAGATCTGATATTAAAGATATTTTAATTACTAATTAACAAGATTGTAAGATAAACATGATTACTTAATTAATTATAAGTGAATTGAAACAAGGATGTCAATGGAATGAGATTTTTTCCGTTTCACTTATTTATTTGCATTGTATTAGTGATCAAGTTGAAGTTTTATTCTAGTACAATTCCTAAGTTTTTGTTTGGGAGATAGAAGGGGAAGGAAAAGAGAGATTTAAGGGGAAGGGAGGGAAAAGAAAGGGAGAAAAATGAGGAAAGTTCATTCCTCATTGTTTGGGAGTTAAAAATATATTAAAAGAGTGAAATGGAGAATTAATAAGATGTTAAATGTGAAAATTCAATAATTTAAATGTAAAGCTATATTAAAAATATATTTTAATATAAAAATATATTTTTCAATTTGTAGTTGGGGTAGGATAGTAATTTTATTACTATTCCTTCTAAAAGACCCCAAATCGGAGGAACAACAATTTTAATGATTTTGAGGAATTTAGAGGAGTTTTAAAAATCCTCAAATTCTTTTCCTTAAAAAATTAAAACTCACAAATAGAGAGGTGTTACTACTCAAACTTTTTATTTCCCTCCCTTTCCCTCTACAATCCTTCCCCCAAACAAAGCTTAAGGCTTCATTAATTATTAATTATAGTTATATCACTGTTACAGATGGCAGATAAGCATTGCAAAGCCACCAACTACTGCCGGGCGTTCATTGTCCGTTGTCCTTTTCAAATTTGTAATTAAGATTGGTGACAAAAATGGGGCCACACAAGAGTTTGCTTCGTGATACCTAATTATTCAACCATTCATATTTTGAGAGAAAATGGTGATTATGAAGTATTATCGATTGTTTCAAAAAAATGAAGTATTATCGACAATTTATTTAAATACTATCTTTTAAGAAAAAATGAGAGTATTTATTATATATAATTAATTTAAATTTACACTTTAAAAACCAAGCAATATTTACATTGGAAATTATTTCAACGAGCTCATATGATAAAATTATTTGCAATAGTTCACACTGTAAATCACTTAAAAATTATCCTAAATATAAAATTTAAGATAAATATTGATTATAAAAATCAATAAATTTATCATATATAATTATATATCATTATACGATGGTATAAAAAAAATTACATTCTCAAATCTTAATACATTTCAATTATTTATATATATATATATATATATATATATATATATATAACATCTTTCTAAACATTCTGTAAAAAAAATCTTCTAAATATTGTATAACTTTTATATCTTAATATTAATTATTTACGAAAGATCTAACAACCTGCATTTATTCCTTTCATTTTTGTATAAAAACAGTCCTAACATGCCCGTCTCGCACACACATTATATCCTACTACATAAGTAGTGTGATTGCCCAAACCACATTAAATATTAATAATTAGTAATATATTGAGATAAATCAATTTATAGCTTCGAGTAGTTCAGACGTAAGTGACGAAAATAAAGCCAATTTTGAAGGCTTTATCTTCTTTTGTGGACATGCAAATGCCAATCAGTGTCTGTTTCGGCTGCTTCGAATGTCGATGATGGTCAATTAAAAGATTTTAAAAGGAGTAAATTGTTCCCAACTTGCAAGGTAATACTTCGAGTAAAAACAAATAGAAGCCATGTACTCAATAAAATTAGTGGATTTAAATTCTTGCAAATTTAAAAAAATTGTTTTATCTCGCTTTTTTTAAAATAAGATAATATTAATTATAGTGTCGAGTTAATATTATCACAAACTCCGCATAAAAAAATACTATCACAAAATAAATTAACTTCAAATTCTATTCTCTGTTAAATACGATAATTACATTTATTTTGTATGTATAAAGATTCAATTTAATACATTTTTAGTTAAAATATTTATTATTATCTAAATGAGATATTGATAAAATATTATAAACTGTTATTGTACTCAATCTATAAGCACAACTTTTCAATTCTTAAATAGATCCACTTTAAAACCTTATTTAGAATGAGACACGCTCGTATTAAGTTCCGATAACCTTACGTGATAAGAAACAATCATTTACGTACTGACAGTACCAAACATCAGTTGCCATGAACCACACGTAAACTTTATTTGTATTTTAGCTAGTTTTATCAAAAAATAATCCTATTTAAAATTTTAAAATTTTCATTATACTTCCAAGAGAAAGAAAAAGAAACAAAACTTCAACCCTAATTATTAAGGCTAACTGTAAGAAGCGTTAGGTTTTCTTTATAATTTTAGTTATAAGTCAGAGTAACCACATACATTAAAAAAATGTACATAAAAATTTAAATTAATAATTATCTTTATAAAATGTATAGATATTAAACATACAAATTAACATTTGTATAAACTTATAGATAAAAACATAACCACTGGTTAAGTGTGTGTTTGAATCAAACTAACAAGTGTTATGTATAAATGTATATCATTTAAGATTTTTGTTTTAACAAAACGAAAAAATTGAAAAATATAAATATAAATATTTAAAATTGTAACAAAATATGCATAATTGAAGATAAAAAATAAGAGTAAAGTTTAAAAGAATTAAAGGTAACTTATACTCACTTTTATACTTTATTTCATACATTACCAAAAAAAGAATTACTTTACACTATTTAATAACTTTTAAATGGAAAATTTAATTTCAAAACCTATAATTAAATTAAAATTTTATTCAAATTAATTATATTTACAAAAGTATATGTTAATTTAAAATTATTTAATATTTCATTTGTATAC
>PYAF01004180.1:411559-465164 GCA_007407185.1 Glycine tomentella | reverse complement strand
AGAATTAAAGGTAACTTATACTCACTTTTATACTTTATTTCATACATTACCAAAAAAAGAATTACTTTACACTATTTAATAACTTTTAAATGGAAAATTTAATTTCAAAACCTATAATTAAATTAAAATTTTATTCAAATTAATTATATTTACAAAAGTATATGTTAATTTAAAATTATTTAATATTTCATTTGTATACATTAAAATAAACTTGATGTATATTTAAAAACATATTCGTATACATTAAAATAAACTTGATGTATATTTCAAAAACATATAAAAAATGAATCATTTATTATTTTTATATTATTATTTAATTTTGATAAAATTTAAGAAAAAAAATTAAGATAATACATATTTACATTGTGATAATTTAACAGTTAGATTGATAAAAAAAACACATTTCACATAATTTTATTAATAATGTTATAATTAATATAAGATATTTCAGTGTGAGTTTTTTAATTTATAAGAATCAAAGTTATGTATATAAAGAGTTTTAAAATAATTTACGTATTATATTCAATCAATTAAATTAGATTCTTTAATATATTAGGATAATTTAAATTTTCTTAAATAATATTTTGACATTTTTTTAAAATATAAAAAATTATATACCAATAAAGTCACTTGTCATAAAAAAAAGAATAAAAATTCTCTTCACATTTAAGAATGAATTCAAATTTATGATACACGAATTGCCATCATGTTTGAAATAACTTCTTATCAAAACAATTTGGTGTAATAACATAACAAATAAAAAAATCAAGAATGGATCACCATTAAAATACAACATGATAAATTATTTATGCAAATTCAACTTATTTAGCAACGAGTGATTAAAATACTGTATGCCATATGACTATCACCTCAATCCATTACTTATTTAAAGATATTTAGTGAGGATTGGAAGTGAATGTTATAAAGAAAGAAATATGACAAAAGACTAGTTTTTTATTATTTATTTTAGAGAAAAAATATTTTTTTTATCTCTTTCATTTTTTATTTGAAAAATGTTTGATAAACATGTTATCCAACACAAAAATAAAAAAGAAAAAAATTATAATATAATTTATGATGTGATAAGAAGAGAGATAAAATAAAATAAAATGTGTTGATGAAATATTTAAAATAAAGAATAATTTATGTAGTATTATTATTTTTATTTCCCTTTTAATTCAAATAGAGAAATGCTGAAGAGTTCGAATGACTTTATATTTTAGGCATTGACAATATAAAAATAACTTTATCTAATGATAAATTATCATTTAAATTATTTTAAAATAATTATTTTAAAAATAAACAAATTCATTATATATATATATATGATTAAATGATGATGTAAATTAAATTATTTTACAACTTAGTGCATAACCCATCTTCTCGTTATAAAATGACATTGGTCAATTTTTTTAATAATGAAATAAAATATTTTATTCCAAATTTACCCTTTGTGCCACACGTTTGCTACCGTCTCAAGTCTCAGCGCACGAATCCCTCCAAATAAAGCAGATACTATCAAAGCCCTTAGCAATATAAAATCTCCTTACCTTTAGTAGTCACAGAAAGTGATGAGAAATAAATTCTATCCCACCACCGTCCATTAAATCCGATTTTATTTTATCTATAATAATTGGAAACAAACTATTTTAAATAATAAAAAAACACACTCCACTGACACATTCTTAAGGTTCAATAACGAAGTGAAGGTAGAAAGGAGTAGAAGAGAAGAGGGCCTGAAACTGAAAGTAATGTGTGAAATATATATATATATATATATATATATATATACACACACACACACATCACATATTAATTTAAAGTGACGGAACTAACCAAACCATCAACCGCTGACCGGCGAGATCAAAAATAGCGAAACAGCATTTGATTTGATGATCATACATTTGATAACAACAGAAGAACAGAGTGTCCGACGGACACGTTTAGTTTTGTAGCCTCTGAAAAACCGAAGCTGTTTAAACTAAACAGAACATGTTTTTTGGTGATCGGTTCCAAATTGGAACAATCCACACTCATGTTCCCCAAGCATCATCATGTCACAAATGCTCCCCACTGTCATTGGATAAGGGTACACCCAACTATCCACCGAGTCGATCAATGCGAACTCACTTCTCGGCTCAACCGAGTCGAAGCTCTCTTCAATGTTCGGAAGCTCCACAATCTCGCTCAGTTCCGACGACTCTGCCTCCGAGCTCTCCCGGTCGAACTCCACCATCGCCGCGGCTTCGGCGGCCGCGGCTTGAATGTCACGTGGGGCACACGTGACGGGTCTGGGAAGCATGTTTACTATGTTTGGAAAGTTGAGAACCGCCGTGTGGCCCTTAATGCTCAAAGCCGCAACATCGTGCGCACGTGCCGCCATTTCAGGGGTGGCGAAAGTTCCGAGCCAGATGCGTGATTTCTTACGAGGCTCGCGAATTTCGGATACCCATTTGCCCCAATTGCGCATTCGCACGCCGTGGTAATCGGGATGCTTGGTGGGGTCTCTGTTTCGCTTTGCCTTGCTCTGTTTCGGGGTCTCTGTTTTCATGGGTTTTGAGGTGGAGGAGTTGCTGGTGCTGCTGCTTGGAGTTTCGTGACAGCTTGTTGTTTCAGTCATTGTTATTCAGAATGAGAATGTTTGTGTAGCAGAATACGGGTTGCGCATGATAGAGGAGTGAGTGTGAGTACTAGGATGTAGGGGGAGGTAACATAGGAGAGGTGTTGAGCAGAGGAGAAACAGAGCATATGGGTTGGCTTTTTTGTAGTGAAGGATAGATTATAGATATAGCGACAGTTAACCTACCAATAATATATTTCGTGACAATGCATAGTGTGTTAAGTTTAGGTTTACTAGTACAATGGGAAAGAAGAAAAAAAGAGAGAGGACTTTAGGAGTAATAAAACTAACGCGGTTAAAATATAGAAATGCATAAAGAGACTCGGAGAGGATTGGATTTTTCCTTTTCTTGACAAAGATATATTAATTTGGTCAAGTATAAGGTTGTGTAGGAATGTGTGGAAGAAAGAAAGGATGAACGCACTTACTCGGGTACATTGGTCCCACCCAGGTATCGTATTTTTGTTCAAGATACGTTTTAGTTTTATTGTGTAACATTGCATTTCTGGCCAAGTCTCATGTGTCAACATCGCACCTTTCTTGGGCCCGTTGGGGTCGAATTATCTCAAGTCTCAACGTTGCTTTGCTTTGTGCAATGCCCATTGATTCTCCATTTGTTTAAAGAAATTCACAACCAATTGGCGGTGTCTTCCGCACAAAGCAATTGGTGGTGTCTACAGACGCCACTAGCCTTTGTTCTTGTTTTCCTTCCTTAAAATTTCCCTTCTTTTTTTATTATTTTCAATTTTTTTGGATAAGGACTTGTGACGTTAGTTGGTATGGAAGAAAGTTAAGCATCCTTTGTAAGAAAAGAAGATCAATAATCTCTTCCAATGAGGACATTAGGAGTTAGGGAGTCTATTATTCCATTAAGGTCATAATCATCCTATCCAATGTAAAGGTAATAATAGAAAGAAACATATATCTCCATCCAAGGTTGCTTTGCTATATCGTTGTGCTGTGCGCACTGCTGATTCAAAAGCATTCCCTCCTTCCCGCGGATTCCGAATTTCCAATGTTCTAGAGGGAGGTATAGCTTATGCTGTGGATTATTTAGAAGCTATCCTTATCCAAGTTACCAAGATGTGACACTTCATAATGGGATTATAATTGAGGGCATTACTATTTAGTATTTTTTTTTTATTGATACTATTTAGTATTAGTATTTAATCGCTCCCACGTTGAAAAGTAATGAGATACACAAACTTTTTTCACCTAAATAATTATTTGAGTAATTAAAAAAAGCTTCAACTATTAATTTACACACAAATTATGTTAGTTTCCAGCCAATTGGGTTTCTTCTTTACCCCTCAAATTCATTTCAATACAACAAATTGCCCAATTGGAGTGTTGTGATTTTAATGTATAAACTCAAAGAACGCAACCTAGGGAATCGGTTTAATATTAAACAAACGTGTAATATGCAATATGTGACTGCATAGATAGTCACACTCATAGATTCATTTGCTAGAGACAAAAGAGAATGATTTTTTTTAAAAAAAATAAACATTAAAATTTTGTAAGATTTACATTTTCACTTTCTACTTTAATTTTTTTTTTTATCTTTTTTATATTTATCTCTTTTCTTTTCACTCTATCAAACATACATTCACTACATATCTTCATTGTAACCTTAAATATTGGTGTACGCATAACAGTCATACTGAAATCTTTAACTACTTAAGGTATTATACATCTGTACCTTGGATGTATTTATTATTTCCCCCCAAATAAGAGTTATAGTTGTGTATGAGCCAATGATAACTGAAGGAGCCTATGAAAAACAAAATTGTGCTTGATCCTACGTATTTACTTTTTTTTTAAAGGATCCCACATATTTACCAGGAAAAAAAACTGTAGCTAATTGACTAAGCAATGTTTAAATTTCAAGCTGTAATTTTGGTTGGTATACATTATTACTTTAAAGTTTAAAACGAAAATAGTGGCATTGGTGCCTGGTCCTTTAATGCAACTCTTCCACCATCTTTTTTTTGTGGTATAAAAGTGATTTTTTGTTTTGTTTTTGTTTTTATAGTCCATTGTTATATTTGGTTATGAGCTAAGTAACTAAAAAAAAACGAAAAAAAACTATACACTAATGGTATAAAATAAATTTGTATTTATATTTAATCATAAACTATCATATTTAATAAATTTGTTGACTTTCACAAAATTAATTTAAAAATCATACTAACAAATTTATTTTATTGGATAAAAGTGTATAACTATTTTACACTATTAATACATTACCATTTATTCTTCAACTCAGGAAAAATACACATTATTACTTCTGTCTTTTAAATTTTTGTTTACTAACAAGTATAGTTTAAAAAAAATTTAAAGACTTAATTATATAATTGATCCCTTAATTATATTTTAATATTCAATTTAATCTCTTAATTATTAAAAATTCAATTTTATTCTTCAATTATCAAAAAATTCAATTTAAAAGATCATCAGATTATTTTTTTATTTTATTTTGAATTTTTTCATTAAGTAACTTTTATAAAAGATTAAAATGATCATAAACAATGCCTTTTCAATTTGTTCAAAGATCTAAAACAAAATCTTTAAAAACGACTTTGATTTGATGAATAAAATCTTACAAGAACTTGGGTTGGGCTCTTGAAGGACCTTCCTTCTTGTCAATTTACTTTTCTCGAGTTATGCTAGATCCCCATTAAATCCTTCCTTTTCTATTCTGCACATTATTTGGTCATTTTCAAAAGGCAAAGGAAATTAAGAATTTAAAACACTCCAAGAAAGCTGAATCCGATCGAACAATTGAACCAAGTATGAAATTTGTTTCTAAGGGGTGCTAGATTTATACTGGACATTAAGGAGATGGGAGGGACCATTTTCTATTGAGAAAAAAATTGCAAAGAAAGGGCCAAACAGAACTCATAAACATTGCAGCAGGAAAAAGCAAGACATTACGCCGAATTCACTCATATGATATTGCTGATAGTGCCTGGAATACAGATAAAAAATCTCAACTACGTACAAAAAGAATTAAAGGAAAAAAGAAGAAGCAACATTCTAATGCTCATTTACATTCAAAATAAGAGAACCAGTAGTAACCATTTCCTCTTCTTCCAAGTGCAAAATTTTTGCTCATATTTTGTTGACGACATGGACGAATCAAATAACATTGACAATGCTCCATCATGGTAAAGAAAATCAACTTTTTTCATTGGAAGTTATAAACCAGTTTGATCTATTCGTGTGAAATCCACTACAGCCCCATAAGTCTTTCTCCACAATAGCAAAATATTGAAATTTCAAATTACTCTCCTTGAATCGCACGCAGTAGCAAGATGGTCCTACAAGCATTAAACAACATGATCAAGTGAGTCAACTAAAAACTAGACAAAGTATTCTTAAAACTATAACTTGAAATATGAGGAAAAATGAATATTATTTTTTATAACTGAAAACTGTAAAATGAGGATTACAATATATACCACTTTGATACTAAATGCTAGCCTATAATTATGGGCAGAAAATATGGTCTGATTGCTACAAATAAGGAAATCAGTCCTAAGAACAAATAATGAAGAAGTAAATCTAATTATGAGCTACGACACCAATAAGGAATAACCCAGTTTATCAAACTCAAGCTATAGTTTCCATAAAGCAGAAACCATGACCTGACAGGATAAATTGTTCATCCTGGCAGCTACTATTTGTTATTCAAGGTGTTCAATTATAACTTCTAATGACATCTACAATTCCACAAAAAGGGCTTGTACAATAAAGCAAATGAAATGACTTGTTTCTTAAGATAAATCACATTCAAATGATTGAATTCCACTGAAGCTAAACAAGTTTGGATTCTACAAAGCAGACAAATCATTGCAGATCATTACAATCCTTAAAGTAAATCGTTGGATGGTAAATAAATGATTTACTCCCAGACTTACCGATATAAAATCAAATGCTTTAGTTTCTTCCTTCTTTGAACTGTTGATCATTGAGCTAGGAGCTTGAGTTGAAAATTTTGATTGGAATATGTCCGGAAGAGGTGTTTTTCCATTGGATCCAGCATTTTGAGCAGTACCACCATCATTCTTGTTGACATTATTAAGGTGTTGGAAATTAGCCATTGTTGCTAGAAGTTGCTGCTGAGCCAAGAGATTTCCCATGACACCATAATTAAGTGGCTGAGAAGAATATGGCTGGTTCAACATAATGCCAGGCTGCGCAGTACAAGGCGGATGACCAGAAGGAAATATGGAATTTACATTGAACCCCACTGCTTGTGTGCCCAACATGCTACCTAAACCATTGTCAGGTCCCAGATGGCTAACATGATTGTTTAAACCAGAAAATAAAGATTCAGATTGCATGGCAGGAGATGTTACTTTCTGTTTAGTACTAGAGGTATTTTCATCGACGGACAAGCCAGCCAATAAATCATCATTTTCAGGTTCAGTTCTATTCCCCAGACCATGACTCACATGATGACCCAATTTATCATCACCAACAGTCATGCTTGAAAAGATATCTGCAGGCTCTTTGTTGTCATTAGAATGAAATGATACATCAGCAAAGGGATCATCATCATTTTTTAGTTCATAGTTAGCTACTCCAGAGAACATAAAATTTCCAAATAAATCATCAGCCAGAGCTGGAGGTGTGGATGGTGTCAAATGTGCTATATTTTGATCATTCTTACTCTTTGTAGTATCATCTGTTCCATGATAGTCATTCAAATCACCAGTGTCTATCAAGTCAGGTAACTCAGCAACAGCAGCACTATCCGTCTTCATAGCCTTCTCCGAGTTAATAGCACTGTTTAGTTGGTTTCCACCTAAAAGACCAAGAACCTGTCCATCAAAGGGCCAAGTGCTAAATTTAATTAGAAAATATTAATCTTGCAATCAAAAGGTTGCTCTTATTTTGATTGCTCTAAAATTTATCTGCTTCCTAGTTCCTACTTAGCTATTTGGTATAGAGTGATTCCCTTTGTCTGTGTAATTTGACCAAAAAACAGAAAGAACTGCACAATATTTTGCAGTGTTCCGAGATATAACTTAAATTCTCTGGCAGTATCTATATTCTCATAGTAACTAGCATGTTATTGCGCAGATTTAACGAGTGGCACACATAATTGAGTGGATAGAAGAAGAGGGAATGAATACAAGCTGGATTTATTAAAAGGGAAAGAAATTAAATCCTCAACTTGGATCTTTAGGCATATATTCCACCAAACATTTGTTACAACATCTCAACATATATTGTAAAATTAATTAGTACTCAAACTGAGGAAAAAATCTTGGGAGTTATTTCATTATTTAATTAGGGTGAGAAGTCTTATTGTATTAGTGGGCTTGGGTTTACACCAATTGCAATACACTAGTACTTGACCTATTTGTTAGCACCGAGAAAGTCCTTTTGTATTTTACACACATCAAACATCACATATTACATCTCTTTATTAATTAGTCATTACGTTATTCTGTCTAACTATGTCCATGTCATTTCCCACGCGTGCCTCAGACGCAAATGTTAACATCATGTTAAGAGAATGTAAAGATGAAAGAAGAATCTATAACTCATTATAGGACTTCCAACTACATGCCTATCACCAATACTCCAATTTTATGTAATTATGGTTCAATAACTCTAGTTAAAAATTACTTCATGCTCAGAATAATGCTCAAGTCAAAAGAAATAAAAGTAATTCAAAAAAGAAGATATGAATTGATATAAGAAGAAAATACGAGATGAACGAGAAGTTGAAATAGGGTACCTTGTTTGCCTTTTCCCTCAAAGATGCTTGGGGGGATTCAGAACATCTCAACACCAGATCATTATTTTCAGCAAGGTAAGACGCCATACGTGAAAAATGATCGTCATCGTCTTTCTTTCTGATGATGGACTCAAGGACACAAACGGCTTTCACACGAACCTGAAAATATTGTTCCCAAAAGAAGGAAAAATGGGGATGACAAATACATCAATAATATGCAGAAAATATCAAGTGAAGCTTTTTGCGCAATTCATATGGGCATGCATGTGTGATTGAATTTGGTATTTTTGCAGAAACGTCAACACAACAGACATGCCTGCCACATCGGAGACTGGAGCTTTCGTTCAATGGCATGACATAAAGCCATGGCATCCAACTTTGCAGCCTCTCTTAGGAAAACTTGAATGGCATCTCGAGTGGGCTGCAGGCGCACACCACCAGAACTTGCAACTGTCTCCAGCAATCTATCCTCTTGTGTCTTGCTCTCTGCATAACTAGCATCACTTTTAGCAATCGACATTTCGATCCTAGTGACACTAGTATCCTGATTCCAAGGGCCACCAGAATGATTCCTTGAAAGTCCAGAAGCACCTTGCATTCCACCGCGATACGCAACGGGTTCATATCTGTCGCCACGTTCTGTTTCTGCTGTAAATGAGGCATGAAGATTATTGGGGCCCTTGTAGGTTCCAGTCCCTGCCTCATTCTTGATAAGAGAAGAATGGCCCTGTGTGAAGGCACGGAGTCCTTGCTTAATGGTTGCACTTCCAATGTCAACCACCTCACTGAGAAACGATTTTTTATCCTGAGAAGGTGCTTGGAAGTTCGTGTTCCCGAACCCTTCTATCCGTCTATTGAGATCAGCAGCAGGAGGAGGAGCTGAAGGAGGTGGGTTATTGTTATCATCTGCAGAAAAACTAGCAGAGATGGCCTCTTGAGCAGTGTCTCTCACAGCCTCGTTGAGTGCATCGCCTTTGAGAGGATCCGATTGACCCGTGTAGTGTAACAATTGACGAATTGCCACCGAATGTCTCTGCATTTCCCTTCTAAACTCCGCACCACACTTTCCAACCGCGTATTTGATCAATCTTAAAGCCTGTCAAGTGAAACACAACACAATAATCTGAATCCGATTCAATACATTGTAGGTTTCTATTTCAGGAAGGGACTAATAATAACGATGATGATAATTGAGAAGGTGCAGTGCATGCGTATGTACCTTGTGTTTGACGATGGGATTTTTATGGTCGAGGCGTTTAAGGATGAATTCTGAGAGCTCCTTGACGATAGTAGCGTGGGAAGAGCGTAGGAGTTGGCAGATTTCTTCGAGTTTGTAGACAGGTATGACTTTCTCTTCATCGGAGGTAGCTGAATCGATCAAGCGCCACCTCCAGTATGATTCCACCGCTCTTCGACTCGATTCCATTCTCTTCTTTTTTACAATATTTAATTGATTTGTTTGTATTACAATTCACAACTCTGCTCTATTTCTTGGAATTTGTATAACGATGTTCTCAGGCAAGCAATACTTGGAGTTTGATTTGAGAGCTGAGAATTTTGATCAGAGAGAAAAGAAGGCGCTTTTTGCCACGAAAAACCGAATTTGAGCGAGGACTTGGCACGTCAGTTGCTGACTCACCCACGCCGAGTCGAAACTTCATTCTGCGCTCCACGCGCACGTTAGCAGCTAACCGTAGCGCCGTGTTTGGATTCTGGGAACAAATCAATTAAACTCCGTAACGAAAATCTTGCTTCTTTTTTTTTTTTTTTTTTTTTTTTAATAAGAAGAATTTAACCTAGCAAACGGGCCTTGCGGCGCAGACCACAGTCAACTTCATTCATTCGTTGGTAATGATAGCTTGCAGGTCTCTCATCAGGTTCGTTGAAAAGCTATTTCCTCACAAAATAAATTATCTTTTGATTCCATTCTATTCATTTTGCCTCGCAAAATTATAAGTTTGATGTTCTCTTGGTTCGCAAAGTGGAGCGAGTTCTCAACTTTACCAATACTTATGTGGCAGCAAGGTCTACACGTTCCCAGCTTGTACTACTGGGGGAGTCTGGGACTCACTTACACTCACAATTTTTTTTTTTTTTTTTTTATACTTATACGACATTCAATGTTGAGTTGCAATTGTATCAAATTTTCTCTAGTTTTGAACTCCCTTCTCAGCTTAAAGTTATTGATCAGTCTTGGTACCTGATTTTGATCTTATATTGCCCTCAAAGAATTGTTGAAGCTGGACTTGTCTTGGAGAATGATGCTAAAAAGAAATTGAAGGTAAATTAAATTTGTCAGCTTCATTTATTGCTTTTGGATAAGTAATACTGCCTCTAGTCCATTATATAAAAACATAAACTTATTTTCAAATATATTAATTGTTAAATTTCTTTTATAGCCTTATGCTTACTATGATGTCTATTACCATACTCATTGATGGTAAAAAATTATTCCTTAAATTATGAGTAGTGTTATTAAATATAGATTTATGTGCATTTTGTTTGTATTAGTAATAGAAAAGTGCAATTTTGTTTGTAGTTTTGACCGTTTTCGGTGATCATCTAGATTTTTCTCTTGTTTTACAGCTACAGGCCACTGTGATGAACACAAGTCATAGGAAAAGGTGCTACTCCAGTACTCCATCCCCCCTTATTTTTGCAGCTCAACAATCTCCCTTGCTTAGTAAAACTTTAGATAATTTCAGTTTAAATTGCTGATAAGTGCTGCCGGTGTTCAGGAACAAGAACAAGTGGACAAGAAAGGTTGATTCTTTTGATGCACGGGGCATATTCAAGCAGTATGGATCAGAGGACTGGGGGCAGTATCTTATTCTTGAAGCTCATCTTTCGCAGAGATTTTCTTTCGACGAAAATGGATACTATAATTGTTGTGCTTCAATTCCTTTTCCTGAAAATATGCAGGCAGAATGACTGGTGTCTTGTTGATTGTTGCCTCACTTTCTTTTGTATGGATGGTAAAATATATTAAACATATCTACCAGCAAAAGAAAATGCCTGGGATTATTAGATCAATTTTTAGTTAGTGTTTTCCTCAATCTTGTAGACTCCTAATTGGTAGTTTATCGCTGATTGTTTAAGGAATAAACAACTTTCACATCTATTTGGTTTAAAAGTTCATAAATTAAATGTTGACCAAGGCTCAATTATTTTTTTTATTCCTATAATCAGGAAAGAACGAAACAAAGAGAAAAAAGGCCGAAGGCCCAAGCACAGATATAGCAATGGCCCACCCAATAGAACCAATGACCCTGGACCAAAGATCAATTGATAACATGGACCCCTCCAAAGCAAAAGATAAGATAACAACCTTGCATGCACTTTGAACCAAACACAAAGCAAGATACGAACCATCCCCCATACAAAAAATGTTTTGTGGTCATCTAATGTTATTTTATATTTTTGAGAGGGAAAAAAATTAAAAAAAGAAAGAGATGATTGATAATGTGATGAGTGATATAATATGAAAAGAAGAAAGAAATAAAAAAAATTAAAAGATGTTAAATAAGTATTTATACTATTAAGATGTTCATATATTACTGTTGTATCAAAATCCCATGCAATACCTCTACCGATACATACTTGAAGCTCGTTACAACAAATATAAAATGCTTTCATAATATTAAATATTTTTTCATTCGATACCTTTTTATTATAAAATATTAGAGAATTAAAGAATTATCAAGATATTGAATGAGTTCTAAAATCTCCGTAAAATATTTTATCTGACTTATGTATAGCTTAAATTATTTTAAATTTTCTTTTTCATGTAGAAATTTGAATTCTATTTGACACACTTAAAGTATATAATAAGAGTACAAATACGATCAACTAAAAAAAATAACAAATATAATTTATAGTTATTAAAAGCGTAAGACAAAAACATAAGTTTTTATAATGGCACAACACAACACACGCCGTGCTTTACAAATTGATCTATAGTTTTGAACATGAAGCATCTAATAGAATCACTTTTGGTCCAAAACTAGAGTTGCCACTGTCCCTAGTCATAGCTTAGTTACTAGTCGGAATAAACTACAGTATTGGTCGCCACGGATTACATGAACCTTTGTTGTCATTATTCATTTTGTTTCCTACTTGTATGCATGTTTAGTTGTCTGCTATTAAGGCCCATAATTGCTCTGGCAATGACACTCAAAAATATTCAAGCCAGATTTCACGACTTGATTTCTATAGATGGTAGTCCCATAAAATTAATGAAAATCAAATAACATGACTTATGATGTCACAATGATGTTTTTATATGAGACAGTTCATCTCCTTTAAATTGATTATTTCGGCCTTGACCTCCTCCATCTCACAAAAGTGATTCAATAAAATTCTACCCATTAAAATTAAATTATATATATATATATATATATATATATTAAATAATAAAATAAAATATGGCAGTGCGAGAGAGAACTCCAAGTTTGACATTATGCTTGGTTCAATTTTAAATTCTTTAATTGAACTTAGTCTATCTGGATTATGAAAGGATAACAGAACTATTAATGTAGATAGTGTTATAAATTAAACAACTAGTCGTTGCTAACATGATGCTTATTTTGTAGCTTGATGCATGGCTCTATCTTATTGAATAGTTGGCAGATAAGGATTCCTATTAATTACAAGCAGCAACTGAGACAAAACATGTGCTGCTGCAATGGCAGTATAGGCTAAAATTTTACCTATCTGAATCTGATAATTAAGTTATGTTTGGGAAAAAGTATATTAGTTAGTTTTTAATTTTTTTAAGTAGTTTAATAATTCATTTGATAATTCGATAAGTAAATCTTTTTTAGTGGTTTTTCAGTAATTTTTAGTGTTTTTTTGAAATATTATTTGAAATAATATTTTTAACATCTTAATTTTTAAATTTTTATATTTTTTTTAATTTTTATCCTCGATATATTTATTCTTTTTTTTTACCTTTTTAAAATAAATTATCGTATATTTTTTTGTCATTTTTTAACTACTTTTAACAGTTATTTTTTCGGAATATTTTTAATCTAATAAGTTAATTTTTCAGATTTTAGTTAGCTTTATTAGTTTCTAACTAATTTTGTCAAATAATTTTTTCAGTATTAAACTAATTTTGTTAAACATGATGCTAACAACAAATAAGATAGTCTTAAGATTCATATAGTTAAAATCATAAAATATCATTGAAGAAGTGATTAAATTAATAAAAAAAACTTATATTTACTCTATTATGTATGGAATCATTTGAGCCTTCCTTTGTAAAAAAAATACTATTAAGTACTTATATCATAATTTTAATTTTATTTTAAAAAAACAACAACTGTGTTTAAAGCTCCATATAAAGATGATAAAAAAATATAATTATTTCTCTAGAATAAACTGCAACAAATGCACATTAATTTTTTTTAATAAATATTACATATAAAGTAAGAAAAAATTAAAATCGGGGGAAAGGGTTTTGCCAGCCATAACTGCAAGTAGCTCCATTGCTGCTTCAAAAGTTGTTTGATTAGCTAGCGTGCCTGATCCGAATGAAACTTTCTGGAAAATTTATCAGTACACAAAGAAGGGTTCCTATCACCCAATTGTTTTTTGGCTGCTTTCAAATGAGCAATTTTAAGCTCTGTTTCAAAAAAGTAACGGAGCTCCCATCGCTAACTAGACATTTCATGATCAAGTTTGGCATTTGGCTGGAGAGGACAAAAGATTCACATGCCGGAATGGGACATTCAAGAGGCAAAACCATTGTTTTTTAATTTTGATTTTTTCAAGTCTCTTTTCAATTTTACATTCACTATTTTTTTAATTACTAACGTCCACAAATTTCTGTTGATGCATTTTAAATTCCACACCCCTGCCGATTCTTAGAGAATGGGCGGTGCTATTTGTGGCCCAAATTTCATTCATGTCCTCCACTCCACTTCTCTCTTTTCTCCCATTTTCTATTGTGATTATTTCCTTCACATTCTACCCCACCAAACACCACCTCTATTCCACTCTCTACTCACATGAAGGAATCATTTTTCAGCTTCTGGACATTTCTAATGAATCACGATTCACGCCACTGACAGCTAAGCTTGTCAGAGAAAGACCCGATTGGATATGCATTGATATTATTCAGCACATAACCACATTCCCTTTTTATCTATCAAACATAACGTACGTACTAACCACACTCCAAATTCCAAATTATAACTGTACACTAACTTTAATTAGTCTATTCAAATTTTAAAATAAATATATCTTAATTTATTTGTCTTACATGAAAACATTTTGTTCTTGAAGTATTTTTTTGAATTTTTTTACTTGAAAAAGTTCTATATTTTCAATAAAAAAATTTTCAAAAAAGCTCTTATGACTTGTATCCAAACAAGTCTTAGTCTAAACCAAAAAAAATCTTAAAATAACTTTTTTTTAATAATTAACATGACTAAATTTTGCTTAAATTTAACCATGTTAATTTAAATAAAATTGGATTTAAATAAAAGTTTCAGGTTCAAATGAAATTGAGATTTTATTAAAAATAACCAATAAAATCTATTAATAAAGATTAATCATTAATAAATTTGAATATAAAAAACAACTCAACCAATCAAAATTGGTGTCGTGAACTTATTTAATAAGCCTTGATACTGTCCTTGATAATTTTCTACTATTTATATAGCTCCCTATAGAAGCCTTTTGTGCTATATATCTAACTCTCCCAACACTTCCTTATCTTATCTTCTCCTCCTCCATCTTTGAGATTCTCACAGAAACTTCTGAAGATGGCTGGCATAGCATTCGGAAGCTTCAATGATTCTTTCAGTTTTGCCTCCATCAAGGCCTACATTGCTGAGTTCATCTCAACCCTTCTCTTTGTTTTTGCCGGTGTTGGTTCAGCCATAGCCTACGGTTAGTTAGTTTTTTTCTGTTTGACCTCAGACTTATACTTGTCAATGCCACTTCTTTATCACTAGAGTTACATTAATTCAAGTAGCACATGCACAACATTTTTTTTTTTTAATTCAAGTAAACGAAAAGTAATAGTAAAATAAAAGTGTGAGGGTCCTTGTTACAAAGTTTTCTGAATTATGTACATACATGCAGGAAGTTTGCAAACCAAATACTTTAAAAACGTTGTGTTTGCTTAATTTGAACACGAGTCTGACTTGTTATAATTCTTATGCAGCTAAGTTGACATCAGATGCAGCTCTTGATCCAACTGGGTTGGTAGCTGTGGCTATTTGCCATGGTTTTGCTCTCTTCGTTGCTGTTTCTGTTGGAGCCAACATTTCTGGTGGGCATGTGAACCCTGCTGTGACCTTTGGGTTGGCTCTTGGGGGCCACATCACCATCCTCACTGGTCTCTTCTACTGGATTGCACAGCTTCTTGGCTCCATAGTGGCATCCTTACTCCTCAAGTTTGTCACTGGCTATGTAAGTTCAAACTTAACACATCCTTACTCCTCAAGTTTGTCACTGGTTTTTTCTGTTAATTGGCAATTAATTAATGATTTGTTGTGTGCAGGATACTCCTATCCACAGTGTTGCTGCGGGAGTTGGAGCTGGTGAAGGAGTAGTCACAGAGATCATAATCACATTTGGATTAGTGTACACAGTGTATGCCACAGCAGCAGACCCTACGAAGGGTTCATTGGGCACAATTGCACCCATTGCCATTGGTTTCATTGTTGGCGCCAACATCTTAGCAGCAGGGCCATTCTCTGGCGGGTCCATGAACCCTGCACGCTCCTTCGGCCCTGCTGTTGTCAGTGGTGACTTTCATGACAACTGGATCTACTGGGTTGGCCCTCTTATTGGTGGTGGTTTGGCTGGTCTTATCTATACCTATGCCTTCATCCCCACCAACCATGCACCTCTCGCTACTGAATTTTGATTTCATGGTCCACATTGTTTCCTTGTGTTAATTTCTGATCCTTAATAAAGTTGGAGTACGTCATTGTTTTCTAGCTTGTAGGAATTCATGAGGTTGGTAATCTAGTTTTTTCTTTTTCTTAAAAATTACATTTTTCACATTTATGGCTTTCCCTAGTATAGTGTTGCATGTGTTGCATTGACAAACATCTATCAAATGAGGAGAAGCTTACAGCTGTTTTTAGATAATCATTCTCAACTTTTATCTACATGTCTGGATATTACCCTGCATGTTAAGATAGTATATAAATACTTTTGAACTCCCCTGATTAACATCCAAACATGCAGTACATCTTAGAGCACTCACATGTTACTTAGGTTAAATTAGGAAATGAAAATGGGAAAGCCATAAAGCAGATGCAAAAGAAAAATAAGTTACGTACTAGGAAGCCTTTGGTGTCCATGGATATGGATGTAATTTTACCGATTAAAGCGATTCAAAGCCTGAAAGATGCGTTTGATTAATTGTATACTGTTGGAATGATCAATAGGTATAATTTGTCGTTGACTTATTATGTACCCAAAAAATAGGTGCGATAATGAGTTTTGCCTTTAGGCTTTTCATTATGTAGGGTAAAAACACAGAGGATGTAAATGATTAGCTATATAGTAATACAAGATAAAAATTTAAGCAAATGAAACTGAAATTACCTCTTGCTTAATGAAAATCTACTGAATTGCTTAGGACGGACATTGAATAACGTGCCTTCACGTCTTCATGAAGTGCATATGATATGGGTATGCCCAACAGGTGTTATGTTAGTGTCAATGGGGACCAACAAGTGGGAATTATTAATTTTAAAAAGTTAGAGAGGATTGAATCCAAGCAATAGAATACAAGGCAGTAAGAACAAGTATAGGGTCACACCAGGCAAAACATTTAGGTAGAGAGGGCCCATGGGATTGCAAAAAGTTGGGCTACTGTTAAGTACTATTGTTGAAGAATTCCACCATTCCACTCCTACAAGCTGTAATTGCAATGTGCAGTAGGTCTCTGTACTTGTTTTATGATGAGACCACATGGATTTTTTTTTTAATGGAAGTAATCTTGTTCAGTTACATAGAGACTAGTTTTTTTTTATTCTTGTTCAGTTACATAGAATTATTATAGACAATTATCTTGTCCAGTTACATAATATTGGACTGTGCTAGGTTTTTGGCCGATCTGAGATCTAATACTGACTAAACAGGCCATTGACAAATCATATTTATTACTAGTTCTTAAACATCAAGGAATTTAGCTTGATTAAAACGGATGCACGATTATTATAAATCCTTTGTACAGAAGTCTTTGATTCTTACGGATCAGAAAACAATAAACATCAAAGAAATAATATACTGTAATCAATGACAACTTTTCAATAAGAATACCTCAAATTACTAGAAAAAAGCATACTACTACTTGCCTATTTGGACCAGTTGTTGTGGAGCTCTAAGACCATCTCACCGAGTTTGGCTGCTGAAATATTTTAACTCCTATCTACTTTTCTTAACCACACACGCCTTTTCCTTTCCCACTTGTTGTCGATACTAAAATTAAGAAATTAAATGAACAAAAACAGAGGAAAAAAGTATCAAACAGTTGGTGTGCAGAAAATGGATGGTATGAAATATCTATTATCTTTGTTTGATGATTAAACTTTGTCGAACAATATACTTGATCATCTTTAATAAGATTATCCCATCTCAACCATGTTTTTTTTCCATTCATAAGACTCAAACTCATAATCTTGCTTAAAATAACTGAATCCAATATCACTTGAAGTGATTTATTGGTGTATTTAAGCAATTTAATAAAAGTGTTGCAACGTTTGGTGATACTAAGACAACATCATAGCAAATTTAATGATTTTTCTCCATTCAATATTATCTCAACCTACTGCAATCTTCTAACAAATTAAAGATAAGGTTATAACATATTTTCCTAGCTATAACCATAGACCATTAGCGAGACTCAAGTTAACTTGTACTATCTCTTTACTTTAACAATCGAGAATATGTATGAACAGTCAAATATGGTGAGAAAACAAAATGAGGTTGTAACACATTTTCCTATGTATGATTCTTTCGTGTTTTGATTTCTTTTTTCTTTCTATTAACACAGTATTAACTTATCTAAATAATTTATAATTAGTGGATCCCACTAAAAATTAAGGAACGTAAAAAGGCAGACGAGCTTTACAATATTTTTCATATTTTTCTTCTTTTTGAAGTGCCTCCTGAAGTCTAAAAAAACAGAATATATCTCCTATGTTCGAATTGCAGGTATCCAAGGCTTTCTTCATAAACAAAAATGTCATAGGAAGAAATTCGTTTATATATATATATCATTTCCTTTACTCCGACTCTCCAGGCGTTGCATATTTCCATTCGTGCCCTTTCCACTCTGGTAGTTGTTGAATTACAACCTGCATCAAATCACAAACCAATACTTGAGCTTAATATTCATGCATTTTAAGTGTAAAGAATGTTACACTATAAACTAACTAAAAATTATCTTTTAAGCATGGTTTTTAAAGTAAATATTATAAAAGTTAATAATTTATAATTAATTGACAATAATATATTTAAATTAAATTCTGTATAGTATAAGACAAAGTAAGAATAGTTAAGTAACAATGCTGTAAAACAATTTCTAATTTATAAACCAAAGACAAGGATTACTAAAGTTGAAGAGTGAAGAATCACGAACCGCTCCTCTGGAATCTTGTTTACCAACAGTTGTTTGACATGCTAATCTCCAATTCTTTGGTTTCTTGAAAAAGAAAAAGTCCATATAGCAAAACCGTCATTCTCTTCTTAGCCACAAACATATATAGTTCAAAGTAAAAAATGGCAGGCAAAATTTTTCAATCTGACGATCAAGTTTGCATTCGGTCTATTACCTTCTTTAGTATTTCTTTCTCTTTATCAGTGCGAGGGTTTAGAAGCTCCTTGCCTTCAAGAACCTAATAACAATTGTAAAATAGCGTACTTTATTTAATCTGTCGTCGAATAAAAGGTGGTTTTTATTGTTATACATTTTTAACAAATGTACGTTTGGTACGAAGAATCATGTTCATTGTTAGGATTTATATTTCTTAAGAATCATGAGTGTGACTAAAACTTTTTCATCAATTATAGGAATTTTAGATCCTCACATTTTCCACAAGAATATATTATCAATTAGGAAATATAGTTAATTTTTTAAAATAATTATACCAAACATAAAGTGCAAGACTTCAAAAGCATTCCCCCGTGAAACACCCCTTAAAAGGTTATTAATATACATATAGCTCACCTCCACCATACATGTGCCACAAGTTCCACCCCCTCCACAATTTAACAAAGGTCTGGCCTGGAAAAAGTAACAAATTAAGCATATGAACTGCTTAATTCACACAATAAAATAGAGCAAACAATAAGGTTGCTGAGGTAATTACATAGGGTCCATAGAGGTCAACATTGGAATCGAGCATTATCTTCCTAAGCCTCTGGCCTCCACAAGCAGAACGAAAGTGCATATCTGGTGTTCCATCTGGTAGCAAAACAGACTAACCAAACCCGGCCACAAGAGACAACCAAAATCATAAAGAGACATAAAAAAAATGTAAAACCAATTAATGTAGCATCATATATATTGATTAATTGTTGGACTTACACTAACAAATACGAGGCCGACATAAGGTGGTTCATCGGGGTCAGTGGTGGTGTCTGAGTCAGAGTCCTTCTCATCAGGGACTGTGCCAACAGCTCTAATTTTGGTTCTTACATAGCTGACACGCTTAGAGGAATAGAGGGGTCTGAAATTATGGGAAGAGACAGAGCGTAATGCATGAGAAGTGAGTTGGAGTTGGAGGAGTGACATCTCATCTGTGTGATGCTATTTCAAAGTTCCTGCTTGCTAAAGTGTTATGTTGAGCTGATGAGGATATTTTGCACCGAATTTGAGCTTAGTACAATCATGTGGTTGTTCTTTTGATCATCTTATCTATCTGCTACGGTTTGCATTGCTACAACTTACAACAACAACAACAACAACGGATTTATATTATACTTATTGAGAAATAGATATGAATTTATAAACGGATAAAGGGAAGGTTGAGTTGGGCCAAGTGGACTAAATATAACTAATTTGGTTGGACTATTCACGTTGAGTTGGGCCATGTTGGGCAACGATGTTTTGTGGACTATGTATGGGGAGCCATTTTAAAAGGAAAATAAGAAAACAAAACGCTAGAAGAAGGGGTTGAACCTTCGACCTTGTGGTTAACAGCCACACGCTCTAACCAACTGAGCTATTCCAGCTTTGCTGGTAAAAAAAATATTTTATATTATTCCTCTTTTCTGTCATCATGGTTTCATGTGTATACGTTAAGTCGTTAATAAGAAACATGGTTACAAAATTAAATCTTGATCAAGACATGCTTAAGAATTTAATTGTCTATTTGATTTTGGCGATTTTTGTTGGCAAGACATATACCAACTTATACTATAAGGAATTCGTTTGACACGGTTGAAATTTTGCAACAAAAAAAAAAACAATAATTCTATATTTTGCGCTTTAAATTCAAGTGTTTGACATATAATTAAAAACAAAACAGTTAGTATAAAGTGGTTTCTACTTCACAGATTAAAATTTGATATTTAAAACATTTGTTTTTCATTAGAGGGAGGACGAGCTTGCACTTACTACTTATTACAAATAGGGATTTTTGGGATAATAAAAAATCCGTGTTTTAAGATAAAATTCATAACAAATATAAAATATGTAATGTAAATGAATATTCGTTACTTGTAGATATATATAATTTAGTTATCCAATAATTAGTAAGACAATGGTTAATATAGTAATATCCACACCAGTGAGTACCTGTTAGTATAAAATAACCAAAATACCCTCATATACAACATAAGTTAGAATTTGAACTTATATTTTAAAGAAATTAATCTTATTTGAATTTATGTTTTGAAGTTATGCAATAGAAATGTTTTAAAGAATATAATTCTCATAAAAATGTTGAACATTGTATATTTTTCTTTCTTTTGCTAAAAAAATCATTTTTTAATTTTTAATACTCACGAATAACTATAAATATCCGTGAGCAATTACATATGTGAATTCACTTACAAACACAAACCGATACTTTAGTTTATGTGATAGGTAACACTTAGACATTACTAATATTTGTGTTGTCGTTGTCATTTCTAATTAAAAAGGTTATCCATAAATTTTAATGAATAAAATAGAAAATAATAACTTTTTAGTTAAAATAATGATTAAAAGATGAATATCTTTACAATTTATTTAGTGAATGATTGTTGTTACTCTAAATTACAAGAAGAAGCAAATCCATTATTGACATAAAAAAATATAAAAGATAGAGAAAAGAAAAAAGTTAATGAGAGGAGACTAGTGACGAGGTGCGGTGAGGTGCGTGGCAGCGACCACGGCTAAAACCCTCTTCTACGGATAAAGGCCGAGGCGATGGCCCAAGTTTCAAAGTTTGGGAACTTCCTTCTTCATTCTTCTCTCCCCAAACCCTCCAGCATCCAGTTCCGTTCTCTACTAACAGTTCTCGCCTCGTCCTCGAAACGACACCATAGCATCCCTCCTCTCCGCAGAAAAAGCACGGCGCCAAAGCCAAAGCCAAAGCCAATGGAAGTGAAGGAGTCTTCTAGCTTCAACAAGAGAAGGGCGGAGGGAAGAGACAAAAACGACATCTCCAAGAAGAACCTCCTACTCAAAGTTCGCAAGCTCAACCCAATCAATACCATCTCTTTTGTTCAGATATTGGGAACTGGGATGGATACTC
Source organism: Glycine tomentella (assembly GCA_007407185.1). Lineage (NCBI taxonomy): Eukaryota > Viridiplantae > Streptophyta > Magnoliopsida > Fabales > Fabaceae > Glycine > Glycine tomentella. The sequence continues at coordinate 443,074 of PYAF01004180.1, read as the reverse complement.
AAGATACGTCTCCTTCAGTCCTTCTTTTCTTCGACAATCAAAGATTTATATTCAATGCTGGGGAGGTAACTCTATATTCCCACATTATTATCCGCCTTCCTCTCTCTCTATGGAGCATTATGATTTACATTCGTCTTCCATTCAGGGATTGCAAAGGTTTTGCACTGAGCATAAGATTAAGTTATCAAAGGTATGCTATATCTTCAACTTCATTCCTTTTCTCTCCTAATGTTACTCTAATTTCCTATTACTAGTATCATCTCATGAAATTGTTGTTCATCTTTCTTCAGATAGATCACATTTTTCTTTCTCGTGTCTGTTCTGAGACTGCCGGTGGCCTTCCTGGTCTGTATAACTTGTCTTGTTCAATTGTTTCTTCTTTACTGTTACTGGTTAGATTGGTGATTCATGTACAAGGGCCTTTAAATATTTTTTCTTCAACTCGCAGGTTTACTTCTTACTTTGGCTGGCATGGGAGAAGAAGGGATGTCTGTAAGTAGCATTTAATCTTCCTTTTTCATCGTATATATTTATATTTATCTATTATAAATGATAGTTTCTTTTAATTTGTAGGTTAATATATGGGGGCCGTCAGATCTTAAGTATTTGGTAGATGCCATGAGATCTTTTATTCCCAATGCTGCCATGGTTCACACAAAGAGCTTTGGGCCCATCTCCAACACTGATGGACCCATTGTGCCATGTCAAAGCAAGCTTTTGGACCCCATTGTTCTTATTGATGATGAGGTGGTCAAAATATCAGCCATTATCCTACAACCAAATTGCATTGAAGGTCAGGTGCTGACACCTTCGGAAAGCTCTTCACGGGAGAGGATGGATCATAATTTAGAAACCCTTGACTCTCCCAATGGCAAAAAGCTACCTGCTGCAAAACCTGGTGATATGTCTGTTGTATATGTTTGTGAACTGCCAGAAATCAAGGGAAAATTTGATCCAGAGAAAGCTAAGGCTCTTGGTCTCAGACCTGGGCCAAAGTATCGTGAACTGCAACTTGGAAACTCAGTGAAATCTGATCGCCAGAATATCATGGTTAGTCTCAAAACTCTATATTATTTGCCCAAAGCAGAGTAGAATTAGAAAAGGAAACAGAATTTGAGCCTGATGGATTTCAATCTCAATTACACATGCTTTTGTTTATTTTAATTTGATGTTGGGCTTCCATACATTGTAAAGTAACTGTTTGTCTACTAAAATAGGTTCATCCAAGTGATGTCTTGGGTCCTTCTGTTCCTGGTCCCATTGTACTCCTTGTTGATTGCCCAACAGAATCCCATTTGGAAGCATTATTGTCTGTACAATCACTTGCTTGTTATTGTGATCAAACAGACAACCAACCACAGGCTGGGAAGAGTGTCACTTGTGTAATTCACCTAACTCCTGCATCTGTTGTGAGTTGTTCAAATTACCAAAAATGGATGAAGAAATTTGGTTCTGCTCAACATATCATGGCTGGACATGAAAAGTAAGATGTTTTTCTTTCTGGAGAGTCCTTTTTCTGGTTCTCTTACCTGCTTTATTAGTGATTACACCTGGTTGCTCATTCTGTTTGCAGGAAAAATGTAGAGATTCCTATTTTAAAAGCTAGTGCAAGAATTGCTACACGACTTAATTACTTGTGTCCTCAGTTCTTTCCAGCTCCAGGATTATGGTCTCTTCCTAATCACAATAGCTCAAAATTTGGCTGTTGTGCTTCAAGTGAGGTTTGTCACGTGATTGAAGATGAAATTTGTTTTACTGGACAAAGGTAATTAAGACATAAATGAGTCTAATTAAATTGTTTGATTTGATTCCTTTGCAGGGTTCATTTTCAGAACTTTCTGAAGTCATTTCTGCTGAAAATCTTCTTAAGGTATGAAAGATTGATGTGGCCTAGCTGTTAACTTATTTGTTCTAATTGTGACAATGGATGCCTTTTTTGGGCTCCTTATAGATAATCACAAGATTTTTAATGACACTTTTTAATTAGAGCCTATTGTAGTTGACAACTTAAAGCACAATGCTTATAACTAATAATGTACAAGCTTAAATACCATTCATCTGATTTTTAAATGAACATTTCCGGTGGTCTAACTTTCTCTTTGAACAATTCAATTTTTTTTGGATGCATCACTAAGAAAGAACATAAGAATGGCATTCTTCTTGTCAAGTCCTTGGAGAGTGGTTCTTCATGGACTGTTGTCACAAAATTATATAAGAAATGTATTGAAGCAAATTTTTAAGACCCCAAATTTTTCTGTAAAACCATTAGAGCATGTTCATTGGCTCTCATCTATCCTTTTAAATCAAATTATCTTCCATTTAATCTATTTGTCTCACTTGAGGTTCTTTTAATCTTCTGACATGATCAAATCACCTTAGGAGAGTTTTTATCATCTTTTCCTTATAGTGCTTCTCCAATCATCTCCCTGATACATTTGTCAGTAGTCACCTTAGGACTGTGGTTTCACTTACTTGATCTCTATCTCTTGCTTTTGCCAACTTCATATTTTGATAGATATATTACTTTCTGCTATACAGTTTACTTTGCGCCCTTATGCTCATCTTGGGTTGGATAGATCTTGTATTCCTACTACGGCGGCTTCCTCAGAAATCATTCATGAGTTGCTGTCAGAGATTCCAGAGGTATTGGAAGCAGTTAAGCATGTAAGTCAGCTCTGGCAAGAATGTAGTCAGACAAAAGAGGATTTAACTCCTGTGGCAGATCATGGGATGATGATTGAGGAACCATGGCTATGTGCTAATGGTATTCCTGCTTGTTTGGAAAATATAAGGAGAGATGATTTGGAGATAGTTCTTCTTGGAACTGGTTCATCCCAGCCATCAAAATACCGAAATGTGAGCTCAATATATATAAATCTTTTTTCAGGAGGAGGTTTGCTCTTGGATTGTGGTGAAGGAACCTTGGGACAACTTAAAAGAAGGCAAGTCTATCCATATCCCTAACATTCATTCATGTTTATATATTACCGCTCTTAATTTCTCCTTTCATATGAACTGTTGGTTGATGTATCCTTTGGAAACAGATATGGTGTTACTGGTGCTGATGATGCTGTGAGAACTTTAAGGTGCATTTGGATTTCACATATTCATGCTGATCACCATACAGGCTTGGCCAGGATCCTTGCTCTGCGCCGTGATTTGCTGAGGGGGGTGCCTCATGAACCACTGCTTGTTGTAGGACCAAGGCAGCTTAAGAGATATTTAGATGCATACCAAAGATTGGAAGATTTAAATATGCTGTTTCTTGATTGCAAGCACACCACAGCAGCTTCATTGGAAGCTTTTGAGGATGATTTCCCAGGAAATTCAGTTAATTCTCAGAATCTGAACAATAATAATGGGGACTTGATTGCATCAAAAGTTGATTCTACTTTATTTGCTAGAGGTTCTCACATGCAAAGCTATTTTAAAAGACCAGGTAGTCCTGTTGACAAAGATGTAGTTTCTCCTATCCTAAAGAAATTTAAGGAGGTAATCCAGGAAGCTGGTCTGAAGGCCTTGATTAGTTTCCCCGTTGTACATTGCCCTCAAGCATTTGGCGTTGTTTTAAAAGCAGAAGAGAGGACTAATAGTGTCGGAAAATTGATACCTGGGTGGAAGATTGTATATTCTGGTGACACAAGGCCCTGCCCAGAACTAATAGAAGCATCTCGTGGTGCAACAGTTCTTATACATGAGGCAAGTAATTACTTGATGTTGTTTGAGCTTTTAACAATTTAGCAGTTGCTGGTAATATCTTAAAAGGATGTGGAATGAGATTAGTATAAGAATTTGGTACTGTATTTAGCTACTACTGCAGAAGTATGCGAGTATTCTAGTCGTAACTTTTTAAGGGTGTGGTGGTTGGAATTGATTTCAAACATTAGCAATCCTAGTCTTATTTCAGATCCAACAAGGATAAACAAAGCCTTAAATCTAGAAGTTCTTGGTTCTCCAGTTGGTAAATCTTTGGCAAAACTAACCCTCTTTCACGTTAATTAACTTCTGCTCTGTAGTTCAAACTTATTTTACCTCACTCTGTTTCGTAAGCTTGGATACTTTCTACAATAGAGTTTGTATCTTTGATGATTCCTTTGCGGTAAATTACGTAATTATTTTTATTGAAAAAATACATGTTTCTTTGATTTATATTTAAAAGGATAGTCTTATTTATGATCTTTTTACTTCAATTCCTTTTGCAATGAATGCTTTAATTCCAACAATATATATTATTGTCCTTGTTGATGTATTTTCTTCAACATTTTCTCTGTGAAGTAACTCTAATTCAATAGAGCATTGTTCGTTGCTTAATGCCATCACTAGTGAGTGCTGTTAACTTCTGACTTGTAATTGATGCAGGCAACCTTCGAGGATGCTATGGTAGAGGAGGCTATAGCAAGAAATCACAGCACCACAAATGAAGCCATAGAAATGGGACAGTCTGCCAATGCATATCGAACCATACTGACTCATTTCAGCCAAAGATATCCTAAAATTCCTGTATTCGATGAAACACACATGCATAAAACATGTATTGCATTTGACATGATGAGTGTCAATATAGCTGATTTGTCCGTGCTTCCCAAGGTTCTTCCATATTTGAAATTGCTTTTCAGAAATGAAATGATGGTTGACGAGTCAGATGATGTAGTAGAAGCTGTGACTTCAGCTTCTTGACAAAATGACCCCATTCATTGTATTATTGATTTTTATTTATTAAATTATGATTATACCTCTATGTCAGGCTGTACAATATGGTAGCATTTGTCGTTGGATTGCCCATGCAGTTCCCCCAACTTCATTTTGTTTAGGGAGTACGTTCTGACTGCCTTAAGAGTCATTTGTTGAAGCATGTGCCGAAGACAATTATTTGTTGAAGTTAATTTAGCATTGTATTTAATGAGTTTTTTTTTTTCCTGATACATTCTTTTTGAGTTGGCAATAAAAATTTATCTCATCAAATTTCTTACACAAACGGTTGTTAGATGCTTTTTTTTAACTAATATTTGAAAATATTGTATATTAAATTTATGTAATAGTATTAGGTTTGAACAAGATTTCCGTGTTTAAAGTTTTGCTTTATTTGGATTTTAACATTTTATTCATTTTGTTTACCAATTTAGATTTTGTTTATTCTGTCAGAAACAAGTCCTTGTATTTTTCATTCATAAGGTATTGGTTCTTCAATTCTTCCCATATTTTTTATATATTGAGAAATTTATATCTCGCACGAGGTTGAGATAGTTTGCAATATCAGTTGAAGAGTAAAAAAATCTAAAAAACTATATATTCAATAGAAGTATCTCTTTATTAGATTATTGGTAAAATTTGAGAATTGAAGGAATGGAATATAATAAAATAAGAAAATGAAATTTATTCATTTAGCTAATAATTAAAGGACAGTGTGAATATATATATATTGATTGATCGATGAAAAGCTTGACGATTGAAAGGAAAAATTCACTAAAATTGAAAAATTCACTAAAATTGGTCACTTGAATATTTTTAGTGGAAATTAGTCATCGATTATAGAGTAAATTATACTCACATTTTTTGTATTTTTTTCAAATTGCATTGATATTCTTTTTTGCATTCTACAAAATCTTCCTTAATTGTTTAACTCACATTATACTCAACTCATTCTCTTTTAAACACAGTTCAATAATTTAACATAAAGTAGACTCATTTCCTCTTAAACACAGCTTAATAAATCTTCTTCCTCTTCTTCAACAACCCTTCTTCACTTACCACCACCATCTCCTTCTCTTCCTCTTTCCTCTTTCACAACAACATCATCTCTTCCTCCTCGTCATCATCCTCCCCCATCAACACGGCATCCGAGTGCAACTACTACTCTCGTTGGAGCAACTACCACCATCGTAGTCACCGCCTCCATCGTAGCTGCCGCCACCACCACCATATCCGCCTCCACCACTTCCTCGACCCTTGCCATAACTTCAGCCACCATCATCGTTGTGTCTGATTTCCTGGACACTGGTGCCATCGGGTAAAAACAATGTATAAAAAGTAAAGGATATCATATGCAATTTGAGAAAAATATAATAGATGCGAGTATAATTTATTCTAATGAATAATTTTGTCTGTCTCATATATTTCAATTAATATTAATTAACGACATAAAAAAGGGTAAAAATAATGTACAAAAGAGAAAAAATATCAAGTACAATTTGTAAAAAATCCAGGAGATGTTAGTGTAATTTAGTCTATATTATAATGAGATAGGAATTAAGATATAGTAGTATGTGGTGATTTTTGGTAGGATGAATGTGGGAGATAACTGTCTGATTTTCACGTATTAAGCGGGGCGAGCGGTAGTTCCGCTGGTGAAATGCCTTGACAGTTACATTCTCCTCAAAATTCAAACCTTAACCACAACACAACTACGTTACGTTACTCTTATTATCTCTATCTCCCATTGTTTTATCAACCATGGATATGCCGGTTGACAAAGACGCTCCTCCCACTTCAAAGAAAACTTCCAAGAAACCCATATGTATGTTCTTCACTTGGTTAGATAAATATCTTGTTTCATTTACCATTAGTTTATTTTTCATGCGGCAGAGCATGAAACAATAGTTCATTCCAGGAAAAAATAAAAACCATTTGTTACCTTAATTAAACTTGTCATGTCTTTGTTATGATGCCAATTATTTCAAATGAATGCTAATTTTGCACTAAAATCTGGAGGATTTGAGGCTATTTCATGTACAAACTAGTGTTTGCATATTGTTCAGAATTTTTTTTTTTTTTTATTTGTAGATTCAAAATTCTCACAGCATGCAAGAACTTCCTGCATGGAAACCAATTCTAACACCTGGATGGGTATAGCGTTCAACACACTTGCCTCATTTAGTTTCACTGCATGGCTTCTGGTTTTGCAAAATGTTTTAATAATTGATCGGTGATTTTATCTTTTATTTCCCAGGTCATTGCCACATTTTCTGTCATTGGAGTCATCTTCGTCCCTATTGGTCTTGCTTCATTGTTTTCATTGGAGCCATGTGAACAGTGATATTTTTCAGACGGTCACGTGCCCCTATTTCACTACAAGATCCAGCGAAATATGTAACGAAATACGTGAGCTGGCGTGACGTAATTTTGTTGGCCACGTATTTTGCTACAGGGGCCAGCAAAATACGTGATTAATACGTTAGTGACCATGACATAAACAGACAGGACACGTGGCAGTGTTATACGTATTTCGCTGGGGTGTTTAGCGGAATCTGTGTGACCACGTGGAGCACAACACGTATTTTGCTAGGTGCAGAGAAGAAATACGTGGATAAGTGCCACGTGGCAGCTCCCTATGAAATCTCTGAATTGGTGGTGATATTGATTATATAAATTTTAAATGGTCGTAACTTTTGAAGAAATGTCCGATAAAGGCGTAGGATATGTCAAAACGCTCAAATTGAGAGAAGAAGGCCTGAGCAAATACTCAAAGGGAATTTGGTCCACTATTTTTTTCCAAAAAACGCTTCCAAATACCCAACGTTATATAATCAATATCACCACCAATTCATGTATGCGTGACACGTGTCCCAATGACTTTTTTTCTCTCGTTGCCACGTATTTCGCTTGAGTCCCAGCAGAATACGTTGTGTCTGCCACGTGTCTTGCCCGTTGTTGACCGCGTATTTTGCTGGCCCCTATAACGAAATACATTGCCAACAAAATTGCGCCACGTTAGCTACTTATTTTGCTGGATTTTTGAGCAAATTAGATGACGTGACAGTCTGAAAAATATTACTGTTCGTGGGGTAAATTTTTTTAAAAATTGTGACACGCTGATCGATGTCCCGGACTTCGGCAACTACTGCCATTTATTTGCGTTTCTACACATTTAAGCATTCTTCCTCAGCAATTTCCTAACCAAATTTAAGTGAAAATTATGATGTCAAATTCCAGACGGTTTGGTGAGCAATTTTATGACTGGAACTTGAAGGAATTCCTATAATAGAACTTGCAATTAATGCCATAGGTGTCTCGGGAAAAAAGTTGAGACCCATCTCATTTACCATGATCTAATTTTAGAAAAAGCATATGTCCTCATCATCAGTTAATTCGCATTTCCCTCAAATGACCCACTTTATGCAATTGATTATCTCTCAAAACCTACCATGCAATATAGGTGCTAAATCCTTTCATTTATGATATTCACATGTTTATATCTACAATTTGAACCCAAGAAAAGAATCTTTTTATGAACATCCCAGCATCACTATCCAGTGCTCTTAAACATGTTAAAACCTTTAAAGACTCGCATTGATTTGCTATCTTCTTTTACTTTAGTAAAAAGCTCACGTCAACTCTTCCACACAGACATCTTAAAACAAATGTTTAATTGGATTTTTTTTTGTTTGGTCTCTGTGTATTACTATAATTCTATAATTTTAGTCACTAAGATTCTAATTGTGCAATTGAGTAATTCAACTATTATAATTATGTAATTTTGGTCCTCTGTCGGTTATCTTTATAAATATTTTTTTTATGTTGAGCTAATATGATTTAAGTACACTTTTAATTTCTTAGGTATCAATACGGCATTAGTAAAAAATATAAATTACAATTAAGCCAACATCAGCCCATGTTAAATAACACATTATTGATATTTCACATTCAGTATCATATCAATAAAATCAATTAAAAATTTAATGAAAGAGTAATGAAGATACTGAAAATGCAGTTACAATATTTGGAAAACACAATTGACTCAACTAATGCTGCATCTAACCAAATATATGTCCATGGCCTGCCAATGTACCAATGCTCCTCATTTCTTTAATGCATAAATGTGCAGAAAATATACTAATAATTTTGAACCATTGCAATAAACGAAGTAATAGCCAGTATCTACCACCCTTCCAATTCATAACCCCATCACACCAACTTCATTGACAAGTCATAACCACGAAGAAACACCCACTGATCTTTCTTTTGGTGTTGAAGAAGAGAAGATCAATGGTCTACCTGATCAATGGACGACTCCGCCAAGTCACCTGATCCCACCGCATCCTTTGCTTTTAGATCCACAAGCACAACACCTCAGAGCAACTTGTTGAGATGCCATTCTACTAAAGAAACCCCTTTCACAACCTTGATTCACTCCCCACCACGCCTCTCTTGTCCCACTCTTTCTCGCAGCCTCCAAAACTCTCCTATTTCCTCTCCTCTTCACCACCGTCGTCAGTTCTCTCCTCCTTCTCCCACAAAACTCTCTGATTCTGACCCTCAAACCACTTACCACTGTGCCTCTTCTGTCCTCAGAAACGATGGCCAGATCCTCTCCATTTCCCTCTCATCAAATGGCTTGGTCTACACTGGCTCAGACTCCAACCTTGTGAGGGTGTGGAAGCTCCCTGAGTTCACTGAATGTGGACAACTCAGGACCAAGGCTTGCAGGGTGGTGGCTCTCCAAGTGTCCAATGACACGGTTTATGCAGCATATGGTGATGGCAAAATAAGGGTGTGGAGAAGAACTTGGGACAAGGTGTTGAAGCATGTTCGGTTGGCTACCATCCCAAAGACACTCGGCTATGTCCGCAGCTACATCGCCGGCAAAGACAAGACAGTAAGTATGTACTAAAAATGTTGTTTCAATGTGGCCTGTAACAAGAAAATATTTAATGTAAGAAACAATCGTAACCCACATAACGAAATACCACTCAAGAATTTCTTATGATTGTTTGACAGATGCACAAGGGGATAATAACGTCAATGGCAATCAACACAGCAGAGGACATTCTATACACAGCTTCACTCGACAAAACGGTGAAAGTATGGAGAATCTCAGACCTGAAGTGCATAGAGACCATCAAGGCACACACTGAGCCAATCAACGCCATAATCGTGGCTGATGATGGGGTCCTCTACACAGCCTCAGATGATGCCACGGTTAGAGTTTGGCGTAGAAATTTTTGCAGCCATGACCAGCCTCATTCTCTCACGGTAACCTTACACGCCAAGTACTCCCCAGTGAAGGCATTAACACTAACCCCAGATGCTGGAATTCTGTACGGTGGCTGCACTGATGGCTACATACACTACTGGCTCAAGGGTTGGTTTGCGGGGCAGTTACAATACGGTGGGTCAATCCAAGGGCACACTCATGCAGTGTTGTGTCTGGCAAGTGTGGGCAAATACGTAGTGAGTGGCTCGGCTGACTCAACGAGCAGGGTTTGGGCTAGAGAAGAGGATGGGCAACACACGTGTCTGGCAGTTCTAGTGGGCCATAGAGGGCCAATTAGGTGTGTGACAGCATTCGTAGGAGGGAGATTGGTGGAAGATAATGAAGATAGTTGCTGCACCATTTGCACTGGGAGCCTTGATGGGGTCTTCAAGGTTTGGCGTGTCACTCATAACACCTCATCCTCACCTGGGGCTGGGGCCAAGTACTTTGATCTCTACAAGGGACTACCATGATTAATTACCACTATTTTTATTTATAGAGTTTTTGTTTGCAATTTGCATTCTTCACTGCTGATTGGAGTAACCGCAATAGGGTAAGGTTCCTCTTTGATTTCTATTTGTGCAAAAAAAATTTTTACTACCCATATCCATATATTATAAAAGCGAAATTAATTTTTTATCTAAAATAAAAGAATAATTAGTCATCAGTCTCTTTTAACATAAATTGTTAGTTTGGAATTTTTGTACAGTTATTAAGGTATTTGAATATTTTTAAATTAAAAATATAATCATATTTATTAGTTTGGAAGTTTTGTATAGACCTTAAATTGCAGTAGTGGTGACAATAACAATAACAGTAGTATTGATGGTGACGATGGTGGTGACAATGTCAGTGGTAATGGTTATGTTAGTAACAATAATAATAATGAGAATGGTGTTGGTGGTGACACCAAGTAATGGTAGCGTAGTGGTGGTGATGGTTGTGACGACATTGGTAATAGCTGTGGTAAAAATGAGAGGTGATGATTACAACAAAAATGTCATCGTCAAACGTGAACATGTTATTTTTTAAATTAAAAATTAATTTCACAAAATAGTTTTTCATGATTTTGAAAATGGATGTAAAAGTGTTTCGAAAAATCATTTTAACTTCATTTTTGCTAAACATATTTTGTTTTAAAAATTACATTCAAAAACCGAAAACTCTGCACTACTCCAAACTGATCCTTATTTTTTGAAAATTTTAAAAATTAATGAAACATTAAATAATTTATAATTTTATCCTTGGCATTAATTGAAAAATAAAATCAATAAAATGATAATAATGTTATGTATTTAAATGAATTTATTTTGATTATCCAAAAAAAATTAATAATTGTTTTTGTATCTTATTATATAATCTTGGAAGAAGTGTCTTTTTTATTTTTTTGAGAGAGGAAGAAGTGTCTTAATAACAATCACATTCCTTAAATTATTTTAATTTATTTTCGTTGGTGCCGTGTGTCAGTGTTTCCCTATTTATGAGAGAGTGAAAAAATATAGAAGAATGTGTTAGGTTTTATGACATAGCATAAATGTGAATCAAATAGTTAAAACTAGCATAGAGAATGATATAGATTTACTTTTTCTTTATAAGAAAAAAGCTACACCTTTACAAAAGAAAAACATGTTTTCAAAATGAATTTAAGCTACACCTTTATAAAAGAAAAACATGTTTTAAAATATGTAAAATATTTTTATATTGTTGTTCAATTATAATTATTATTAATATAATTTTAAAATAATTATTATAAAAGTCAATAAATTTATAGTATATTATGAATTATAATTGGATGAAGTGTAAAATAAATTTACACTTTTACTGCATAATCCATGTTTTCTTTGAATATTATGTCGCAGAAAAGTATAAAACTGTGTTGGTTACTTGGTTACTAAACTTGTAGTTCTGGTTATTGTCGCCTCACTAAACGACGTACCTTTCCATAACTCTGCTAAACTAAACAACAATCATAGTTTCAACTTTGATGCAAGAGATACAAGATAATTTAGAAATGCATTGTGTCAGCTCAGCTGGCTCAATCATCTTTGTTAGAACTTAGAAACAATAAAACAAATGTATGTCTCCATTCCTACACATAAAAAAGAAAGAAAGAAAATGAGCTAGAGAAGCTCTTGGTGGAAGAATCTATTGGCCATGCGTTGTATTCTGTGATTGCGTTCTAAGGCACCGTTTGGATTATGACCTCTCCACCTCTTTAGTAACCAGCAAAGACCGTAACACAGCAAACGCAAAACGCAAAGAATTGATATGGAGACCAAAACTGACAGAAGAAAGGCTGCGATGGAATTGGAACGCTTGCATCCAAACAGAGCTCCTAGACACACCATGGTATTGGCAGAGTAAGCATGATTGGAATTTGGAAGATATATATATATATATATATATATATATATATATATATATATATATTTCTACTTATATTGATGGGATGTGCATTGTGTTTGGGTTCCTTCCTTTTGCTCTACTCTTGCCTTTGCTCACCATTGTTTTCGTCCCTTCTTTATCAAATAAGGAATAATTCACAGTACTCGCTTTAAGGTATTCCGTATTCGTATTCGTAGAAACTCCTCCATATTGTTCTTTGTTATAAACAAAACATATATATCTCCATATATTATCACGATTTCTTAGAGATAAGACAATTCTAACATGCATTTTCTTTCTGATGTAATAGGATGCTTTTTATTTTTTTTAGGGGAATCGGATGTCTTTGGTATCAAAATTGTATATTTGTTTATCTTTTAAAAATTATGAATATTAACCTACATAAAGAGACATATAACTGTATTAACTGATAAATTTAATGTTTTAATTAGAAGATTTATTATAAAATATGTTTTTTTAACTAAATTATCTTAAAATTGATAATCTTATATCATATTAACTTATTAGACTTGACTTTTATAAATATTAATTTTTTTATTTTTATTTTTGTCTCATGTTTTAAATAATGATTATTTTGATTTTTATATATTATAAATTTGTTTACATAATTTTTTCTAATAATTTATAAGTCTATTATCCCATGTAAATATATATATATATATATATATATATATATATGAACTATTATATAAAATAAATCTTTAAATAAATTAAAAAATCAATCTAAGTTTTCCAATAAAATAAGCTTATTTAACCAAAACCTTATTCGATATTACTAAATTTCCATTCCTATCCACAGCTCATCAATTAAGATTTTTCAAAGCAGCAACATTTATTGAACAAAACCTATCACTTAATAAGAATTTTTCATATAAAATTTTGAGTATAGAAAAATCTTTCATAAATATTACTAATTAATCCTAAAGATGAGTGGTGAACAATTATATAACATTTTTATTTTATAAATTTGATCATGTCAGTAATATTATTCATGTTAAAGTAATAATAATAATAATAATAAATAATAGATGAGTTCGTTTCACATAGAGACAGTGAGTGTGTGGCACAGCACTTAGTTAAATTAAGAATGAAGAAAAGAATGGAAGAATAAGAATGTCATCATCTCCACAGACACAGAGCAGCAGCAGCACCCCTACTCACCGCCATCCCAATCTCTCCGCGCCCTCCATGTTGGAGCGGACACTCTCCTCCCGCCGCGTCAACTCGTACGCCGACGGCGACGCCGATGGAGACGCCGACGAATCCAAGACCAAGAAGAACCAACACATTCTCTTCCGCATCACCACCAGAGCCTCCAATTACCTCTCCCGAATCGCCGGTTCCGGCTCCTTCTACCTCCCCTGCGTCACCATCGTCCTCTTCGTCTTCTTCGCCTTCTCCTTCCTCTTCACATCTCGCGGCTTCGTCTGCATCTCCTCTTCCTACACCCCCGTCTCCCGCGCCGGCTTCTTCGGCTTCGATGGTGGCCTCGACTCCGATTTCGGAACCCTCGGCGTGCCATGCTGTAAGTCTCTTTGTTCTGATCTGATCTCTTCCTCAGCCATTTTCACTTTTCTTTCGGATCTAATGCTTGGTTCGGAGATGTGCAAGATAAAAAAATAATTAAATTAAATTAAATGCTTCTACTACATTCATTTTACTATTTCCTGATCCTTTAATTGCATGTGTTTTTCCTGAACGGTTATTTGAGTGCTGATGAAAATCCCTGTGTATGTTAAACTAGTCAGCTGTTCAAAGGTAGCAATGTGGCTGTATGCATTTATCAATTCTGCTAACCATTTTATTTCCCTTACAGTAACGATTAAGAAATCAATAAGCGGAAATTTTTTTTCATAGAAATAAATGCTATAATTTCCAATAAAACTCTTTTAATTTTTTTGTTTTGAGTGAGTGACATTATATCATTTTAGAATTTGCATTTGAGCCAAACTCAACACAGAAGCTACCACTTCACTGTTTTGACTATATTACTAATCAATGTGGATTTTCAACACCCGCTCACGATGAAGACCGAATATCTGTAGGTGCTCCGATTATGGCCTGTAAGATTGTGCCCCAATAGGTCCAACATCAACCACTAGGATAAGCTTTAATACTGTCTTAGAATGTATAACCATATCATTAGTCAATGTGGTATTACCAACTATCTTCCTACAAATCTTTCTATAGATTTTCTTAATACTTTATGAATAAAGTATTAAATGAAAGAGTAAATTAATTCTTGGGATTGGAAATACAAAGTAGGATGATGATGTTGTGCGCAGGGGGGTGTAGAATTATTCTGTTAGTGTTAGGTAACAGAAATGTATGAAGTGTTTGTGGCCAAACTAATATTTTGCGAACGTGTCATTTTAAGCATTATGGAATTGGGAGTAAAATGATGATTTTTAGTTTTAACAATCTTGTTTCACATCCTAACTTTTAATTTTGATATCATTAAGTCGTGCCATTGAATTGTTGTGGGATACTTATAATCTTATTCTTGGTAAAGGCAGATCGAAACATGGTAAATCTGTGGAATGGACATCAAAAGATTTACTCAAGGGGTTAGAAGAGTTTGTTCCTATATATGAAACCCGGCCAATCAAGAACAACATGTATGGGATGGGCTTTGACCACAGCTTTGGGCTTTGGTTTATTGCCCGCTGGCTGAAGCCAGATCTGATGATCGAGAGTGGTGCTTTCAAAGGACATTCAACTTGGGTTTTGCGGCAGGCTATGCCAGATACACCAATTATTTCTCTTTCACCTAGGCATCCAGAAAAGTACCTGAAAAAGGGACCTGCTTATGTTGATGGTAACTGCACGTATTATGCTGGGAAGGACTTTGTGGATTTTGGGAGCGTTGACTGGCCCAACGTGATGAAGCAACATGGGATTTCAGACCTTAATCGGGTTCTTATATTTTTTGATGACCACCAGAATGAATTGAAAAGGTGACTTACTAGATCTTTGAGATGCAAGGTTCAATAGTTGAGTGCTTCTGATGAAACAGTTGTTGATTATTACTATTATTATTTTATATATGTCAAAATGAGCAGAATTGAACAAGCTTTGAAAGCTGGGTTCCGACATCTTGTCTTTGAGGATAACTATGACACTGGAACTGGTGATCATTATTCATTAAGGCAGATATGTGATCAATCTTATATTAGAGGTATGTAAATTCACTTTCTAGAATTATTATATGTTGTTGCCATAGTAAGTGTAGCATCCAGTTGGAAAATATTTGGTTGGTTTCAGACAACTTTTGATAATCCTTACAGCCAATGTTGTTAAATCGGCGAGTTGACTTGGTAAACTCGTCCGAGTCAACGTTTCTGCCCTCCAAATCGAGTCAACTCGGTAGTGAACTCGGATATGGGTATAGACTCGGTAAACTCGCGAGTCAACTCGGTAAACTCGATTGAATCGCCGAGTTGACTCAGTGTGTATTAAAAAAAAAAAAATTAGGTTTTCAAAACTCATTCTCTTCTACGGTCCGCTTGCGCCCTCGTTCTGTTCCACAGCGGCACAGCCACTTCTCTCCGGTCCGGTCTTCCCACTTCTCTCCGGTCCGGTCTTCCCACTTCTCTTCTCCAGTCCGGTCTTCGTCTTCCCACTTCTCTTCTCTTTCGGTCTTCTCCCTCTCGTCACGCTCCATCTCCGGTCTTCTCTCTCGGTTCCTCCCTGTGTGTTTGTGTTTGCTAGTGTGTTTGTGTCAAATAGTTGAGTGTTTGTGTGTTGCTATTTTCAGAATTTTGTTTGTTGAAGAATTAAGAATGGCTTCACCTGCTGCAAGTGTCAATGATAGCACTCCTGAACTTTTGTTATTGAACTTTTGTAATGACTTTTGTTATTGAATTTGAACTCTTTAATATTAGTGTGTTTTAATGTTGGATATTCAGTTTATTTTTATTTTTTTATATGAAGTAGACTCTTATATACGATTTACGTTTCTACGGTTTTACGATTTAGCTCATCCCACCGAGTCTACCTAGACTCTACGATTTAACAACATTGCTTACAGCGGTGTGGAATTAATGTTCTCTATTTAAATTTTTTAATATATATATTCTATTAGGCTATTAGCATTAGGGGTATCTGGTAAGCAATAACTTGTTCCCGATAAGGAAATTCATTTGTATTCCATTCTCTTGTTGATCAAAGGTGGGGGGCACAGTTGCTTTAAAGACAGTGATGAAGCTAGGATCAGGTCAAGGAGGAAGAAATTCTGGGAGAAAGCAGTTGATATTGAAGAACTTTGTGGGCCAAATGAAGCATGGTGGGGAGTTAGAGGCTATATGCGGGATAACTTTAATCATAGTAATGAGCCAATATCTTATGCTCAACATTTCCAGAATAGCCGGTATATTGAATCTATTCTTGATGTTTACTGGGAACTCCCTCCGGTTGCTGGTCCTTCCCTCACCCATCAAACCAGATATGATCCTGCTCGTGCACCCAGTCCTATTGTTGAAGATGGACGGTATGGCTTGTTCCGAAGGCTGGGTTTGGCCAACCTTGACAATTCTGTATTTAATGGATACACTCAGATGGCTTATTTACAGATATCTGAACAATAATTTAGAGTTTCTTAGACAAGAATATGATGTAGTCGAAGGAAGTTTTGTACCTGTATTATGTATGCATTGTTTCTTCTGCCTGATTTGGCTTAAGATGTAGTTTTTTTATTCTTCTTGGCCGTATCCTTTTGAAATTCAAGCTAAGTTATCTTTTAGTCAATGCTGAATTCTTTCTAATATGGCTTTGTTCCTTATTCACTTAACTATGTTAATGTGTCAGTAATCTTTCTATATAATCGTCTCAAAAGATTGGTATTATAAATCTGCATCATCCTCTGTAACAGTTCAAAATCACAATAGCACACCTAAATGAGATTGGTTTTAACGCGAGGGCGACACGACACCTAATGGTCAGAGGATTCCAACCTCACATCTTATTATGTTGTCAACGCATATGACAATAATGCACTGTTGGAGTCTTTATCTAGTTTGGAAATGGCTGTTGCAAATTTCAGCGCATTTTTTGCTGGTAAACTAGACTTTCGTGTCGTCTTCAGCCTTCATCTATACTTGCAGTTGTAGGGTCCGGGTGCAACACTCCTGCCGCACCACACTGACCATTAACGCTAATTCTATAAACACTGCATTCATTTCGTCTCTGCCTCTTTTGCCTTCGAAATCCTTGTTTCATTTCCCTAGTCTTGGTTCATATTAAATGTTATCTTGGCTAGTGCCAAATTTTGTATATACATATGTGCGTGTGATTTTGTTGTATTTGTTACAACTTCACTGGGAGTATTGAATAATGTCAGTGTTGAATTAGTGTCATTTCCCTTTACCCTTTACCTAACTGCCATTGATACTATTGGTGAGATGAGATGATCATGATGAAGTCTGGGTGCAACCAAGAGCTGTATCGGGAGGACTGTCTAGAGGTTGTTGCTTCCTTGCACTTCCCAAGTTGCTTTCTACACTCTTTGCAAATTGATTTTTTTTTTTTTTTTTTTTTACCTTTTCAAATTGATCATTCTGGAAGTCAAACAAAGGAGTGCATTCTAGATTTCAGATTGGCCATTCCAGAAGGCAAAATGGGAGTGCTGAAAGCAATTGCCCTATCTATATCTAGAGCTGCCTCAATGGGAGATTTAGCCCACTGGTATTTTGAGCCCAATTTTTGGACTAGTCTTGAATGGTTATCTTCTCTTGAATGATGGACCATTTGACTATAATTTATTTTGGGAATGTCAAATCTCACATACACCATTCATTTAAGTAAAAGGAAAAAGGAAAAATCAAAAATACTATTATGTAAGAATTATACAGATTTGCAATCGGTCCATATGAAAATAAATTATTAGATCAAAATTAATTATTATAAAATTTATTATGTAAAACTTATATGTGTATTAAATATACATTAAATTTTTTAGTGTTATATATAACAATATTAATGATTTTTTAACATAATTGATCTTTTAGTTTAATTGATTGGAACATTATGTTAATAACACAAAGGTCGTATCATTACTTTCAAATATTTCGTAAGATATATTTTAACATAATATTGACAATACATATTGATAATCCTTAAAGTCATGCAATATGTAAGGTTTTTAAAAAGGGTATTTTTGATTTCCCCTTTTTACAATGATGTATGGGATATTTATATGGTGTATGGAAAAAATTCCCACTTATTTTTAGGACAGCATCATAATTTCCTACATTTCCATCGCGAGTTTGATTTCTTTGTAATAAAATCGTGTACTATTTAAGTGTGATAAATTATTTATTAATCCATATAAGCAAATCATGCATCCTATCGCCTTTCACAAAAAAAATAAAAAAAAATCATGCATCCTATCGCACTAAATTCGATTATATAATATCCGGTGTGATATAGTAACTTTAAAAAAAAGTTACATTTAGTATGATATAATCGTTAAAAAAAATTAGTATCCTAAAATGCATATTTATTTATTTATGTGAATAAATAAATGATTCTACAAATCAATTATTGCAGTTTTACTGTGGAGAAGCCAAACTCTTCGGCGCTTTTCATTCAAAAGTTTACAAAAGTGAGTATATTTGGGAGAACTAAACAGAATAATTATTTTATAAGTTATTTCACCAAGCTGTGACAAAAAAATTATAATGAACATCCAAATACACAAAACTTAAAATTTCTTCTTTATTAAAAAAAGAGTATTGTTATTTCGTACGAAGCCGTTGTCGCACGAATTGCACGAATCATTACGTGTCATTTGATGTGTGCAGTTATAATTGACGAAATACAAGACACGGTATGTTATGATAAAAATAAGCAATCATCTTCTTCCCGTTCATTAGAATTGAATTTCTGTTCGACTTTTCCAATTAAAATGTCCTGCTTAATGGTAAATTAAGCATTTCAGTGTGCATTCTGTTCTTTTAAACAGGTATCTTCCTTAAATTGAGAGCAACCTTAGAATATAGTAATGACAGAATTTAAACATATCACAAACAGCACAACCAGCAAATTTCCTCTTTATTCTGGGGACTAACATTATAAGAGCAAGAGATATGGTTATTACCATTTAATAACAAAATACAAATGTTCAGTATGTATGAAAATAAAATACATGAAGAAAATTCGGAATAGTTATAGAGGGAAATAGGGAAAAGCACACGCAATTCTTTTATACAGCAACTAGAATCCAAGGATACACAAAATAGAGAAACAAACAAAATATGTGTATATATTGTCTGGATGTCTCCAGTTGAATTCTACTGATAAAACTTGTCAGATTATAAGTTTTCTAGATATAAGACATAAGTGTTTTTGAGAATTTTTTATATTAAAAATATAGAGTTTTTTCTAGTAGAAAAACCCTCAAAAACACTTCTAACGTTATATCCAAACATTCTCTATATATATTAATGCACAAAAACTGAGACACTGAATAACATGTTTTTGATTTTGAACAGAATCATAAACTCAAACACCCTTGGAAATCTAGTGAATACCCCGCTTTGGTCTAATGGGGTTTTTTCTGCATTAGTTTTGGCTCCTAAATTTTTCCATGGCCCTTGGAGCTGCAACCAAGACAATTGAGAACATATTTTTAAGAAATCTTGCATTCCAATATAAAACCGGTGATCCATATCAAAGGTTATGATGAAAGATGACATTTACAATGGAATGATTCTAATACGACATTAGAATTAAAAAAAGCTACATTAAATCAACATTTTCAATCAGTTGCCTAATAAGCAAGAATTCATGCAAGAATAGCCTTACAACTTCCTTAGAAGAGCCTTCAATCCAGAAAGTACTGCGCATGTAAATCAGTAAATGCATGCTAAAACTAAAAGTAAGAATAAGACATACCTAGCCCAATTGCCTCAGAGCCCTTCATGATCCTTAGTCTCCGACATGAATCAGTGAACATCCTGCATTAACAAAGGATTTAACAAGTTCAACCAGAGCTATCATAATTGAAAAACAACATTACCTTAAAATTTATAAATTATAATTATAATCATGACAATAGGAGAAATAACTTACTCCCAAGGAACATCACCCACAAGCATCCAGTCTCCATCTTTATCTTCATATGTAAGAACATATTCAGATGCATGGAGAAGATCCCTCAAAGAGCTCTCACTTAGTCCATCTTTCCCAGGAAGTCCAGGAGAATTGCATTGACCTAATTTTATGAATAGGAAAACGTTACGGTGCAAAGTGGTTATGGTTATGCAGAATTTCAAAAGGGAAATAATGGCTAAAAAGAAGCAGCTTAGGCTCTTTCTTGCCAAGTGAAACTACACAGATGTCAAATTCCAAATTTTTAGATTTAGCAAATACAAGTTTCAATGTTAATCGATTGGTTAAAAAAACTATTAGCCTTTGAAAATCAAGCTAAAGAAACTAATGAAAAATACTATTAGCCTTTGAAAGAGGGCATGTAAAAGAAACTTGTGAAAAAAGCAAATACACATGAATTTTGAAGAAGGTATAGGTAGTACCAATGGTAAAGCAGCTGAACATCTTCTCAAGAGCTGAGGAAAGTTCCATGTAGTTGTTATAGGTTTTGAGATCAACCTTTCTAAGATAAGGGGCACCATCCATACTGACTTTCACATAGAGACAATCAAATCCTGATTTTCCCTCAGCTTCATCATTGTTCTTTGTCAAATTAGAGGCCATCGTGTTCTTTCGGAAAGATCGAATTGGTGGCCATCCCACAACCTGTGCCCTGTCCGAAAATGAATTCTATATTAGAGTAATATCAGAAGACGAAAACTTTCCCATAAAGGGAAAAAAAAATCATCAGCTACTTCACTTTTTTGCAATAGAATCAATATCTAACTGAAAAACCAGGATTAAAAATATGACTATCAATTTTTAGTCACACAATTTGTTTACACGAGCTTTAACAAACAAACATACTTAGCAGCAGGAGCACTTGCATGGGCATTTGTTGCAGCAACCTGATCATTGTTTTCCTGAACCGGTTTGGCTGATTGAGGAACTGCACCAACCTCTTTGATGGTGGTGTTAGTTTGAGTGTCTAAAGCAATAAGAGGCTTCCCAACATTGCCCCCTCTTGGAGAGAACAAAGCAGCAGCTCCTTGAGATCCCTCAGTGACAGAAGAGGTGTCAATGGCATCAGAGAAGCCCCTCTTGGCCCCAGCCTTCAAAGAACAAACATTGTTATTGGTGTTCTGCAACTCTTGGCCAAAAAGACAGAGTGCAGAACCTGATTTTCTCTCTGGAGACTCGCAACCAGGGAGGCCAAGCCTCAGCTCTGTCTCCTTCAAGTTCAGTGATGATGAAGTTTTACCATCCATTGACGGATTATCTGCCAACCCTATGTAATCATGTTCCAATGCTCTAGACATCAAAGCCACAAGATGATAGGATCCAGAATATGCAACACAGGTGGTTCAAACAAGTGGACTATACTAATACTATATAGTATATAGTTCTATATATGATAAAAGATAATATATAAATTTACAGATCTTTGAATAGAAAGAACAGAGAGAGTATGCAAGCAAGTCAGATAGGACAGCAAGTCCAGGAGCTGGTTTTGTTGATGCATAAACCGCCCTTTCTCTAGTAAACTTTTTTCCTCTCTAATGCCAGAATAAAAAGAAAAACTAAACATTTTATTTTACATTTTTTAAGGCTATTTTCTTAAACTAAAATTAAAAGTTCACTTATTAACCTACCTAATATAAATCAGCAGCAAAATTTTTGTATTAAGGTGACATTTCAATTATTAATATTGAACAACAAAAAAAACTCATAATATTGGATTTTTTTTGGGAAGGCTCATAATATTGGATTTAAGTTTTGTTATATTTTTAATCATCAAATACACAAATCAGTTGATATGATATTACTTTAGGTTTACTGATAATTTTGAGTTTAAGTCCCACGTACATAATTGTATTAAATATTTGAAATTTATTATTATTATTTAACATAATAATTTAATTTAACTTGAATATAATTTTTTTTATCCACATTAATTTTATCTGAATTAAGTAAAATTATATATATATATTTATATATAAAACATTGTATTTACTAAAAAGAGATTTAACAAAACATATTTTTTAAATAAAAAAAATCATTATGTGTTTAGAAATAGATGATAAGTTATTAAACAAAATATTTTTATGTTAAAAACATAAAAAAAAAAAATATTTGCTTTCTAATGTAATTTAAAGAATTCGATCAAATATATTTAATTAACAACTTCACATCATATAACCATGGACTTTTTTTTTTATTGGTATAATAATATAATAATAAAAGATATGATAACAATGTCTAGTGTGTATAAAGATATGATTTTTTTATGAGTATATTGAAGATTAATATATTATTATTGGACTGGTTGCATTGATTTAGGAGCATTAGTATTAGTATAAGCATTTGCACCGACAGGTGGCTGAGTATTCCCCGGCAACCTTTGTTTTTATGATGAGTAGAATAGAATAGAAAGGTTCCAAGTTGCAAAGTATGGAATGGAATTATTATTATTATTATGCGAGGTTAAAGTGAAACAGAGAATAATAACTGTGGCGGTGCATATTCATTCATCCACGCCCGTATCCAACCGTAATAATTGTGTGAAGATCCGATCCGAAGATGGGATCGGACGGTGTATAGAGTGGTTAGGGGACAAAACGGCGTTCAGTTGTTGGCGTCGACTTTGACACTCATCATTTCATAAATTAATAAAATCTCCTCTCATGTCTACCTCACTTCATTCCCTCTTCTCTCATAATTCTAACTGTAACACTATTACTATACTACATTCTAATTCATTCAACACTCTAAGACTCTACACTATCCTTAGCCTGAGGCTTCTTTACCCAACTTCTTTTCTAACATTAATATTCCTCCGTTCGTTTCACCAAAATGGACCCAATTTCTCAAGTCAAATTGTACTTTTCTTATTCATTTTAAACAAATTGAAGAATAACATTAATGAATAAAAAAAAATACATGAAAAAACATCAAACAAATGAAATGAGATGGGGTAATATTATAAAAATGAACATTATTTTCATGTATATAATATGCAATTGAATAATAATAAAAAGTTTGTATATTCTTAATACATTCTATTTAAATTTATTTACGATCAAAATAATTTATTTGACACCGTTGAAAATGACAATTTTTTTTAAATCTATTTGTTGTATATAATGACACTTTGACCCTTTTCATCTCTCAGGTAATTTTTATTATATTTGTATAGTTTAGGAAAAATACAAAGAATTTAAAAAGTATATATAGTATAGCCATCATTCAAGAATTCGTTAGCTAAAAAAGCAAGAAATATCTAGTCTAAAATTGAGACTGACCTCCAGACCGAACACAAGTTTTAATTTTAGAAACCTAACAAGTTGCTTGTGCCAACTGAGGTTGGCAAAAGGAGAAAGAAGCAGCTGCTGTAAACATATATTTTCCAACAATCATTAGTTTCCACGACTGGAATTCATTTCTTTATGTTTTTTTTTTCCTTAAATTAATTGAATTGAGGACTAGGTACATTGCATCGACATCGATTGTGCCCCCACATATCAATATATATAGTAGTAATATAATGAATTGTTGGTACTTCGTATAGTTGTACATGTCTTTCCTTCCTTTTAGTAAATGGGGCTGCTCATCAATGCCGTATTCCCGTTGTTGTTGAGCTTTGAAACCTCATCTCTTAACATAGATGTCTAACATGGTTCAAGTTTTCAGTAATAGGTTAAAATGTAATATTTAGTTTTTCTAATTTTTTAACTCTATAATTTTGGTTTTTTTGGATTTTAATTGTGATATTTAGTCCTCCTAATTTTATAAATTAGTGATTTTGTTCCTTCTGATATATTTTTAACAAATAATCATAATTAATTGAATTATTAAATTAATTATAAATTAATCAAAACTATTAATTATTAAAAATATAAAAAATATTAGTCCTAATTTTCACAACATTGTGTTCTTTCTCTTATCCACAAATACTTTTTCTAATTTTACAATTGCATATCTCTTATCCATAAATACTTTTTCTAATTTTACGATTGCATGTGACTCCACTAGCATTAACACCACATTAAAGTTAATAGTTTTTTATTAAAGTTTTTTAATAATTAATAATTTTTATTTAATTTATAATTAATTTGATAATCTAATAATTATAATTATTAGTTATTAAATATTTATTTAGGAGACCAAAATCGTAAATTTATAAAATTAAGAAATGAAAATGTTACAATTAAAAATTAAGGAGATTAAAATTATGAATTTGAAAAATTAGAAGAAACAATATTGTAATTTAATCGAAGCAGTATTACAAACATGTTGCAATATGCACTCCGAGAAAGAAAAAAAAGTTGAACTTATATGCATAATTAAAGAAAAAAGTATTTATTGATGCTAAAAATGTTAAGCACTATCATTAATGAAAGAACATCAAGATGTAAGAAAAATAGGATTGCAGTCACTTAGTTTTTTTCTTTTTCTTTGTGAATAGTCACTTTGATATCTCTACTCTTTTAATCACATATATCAAAACTGTTAATTAATTGTATACTCCTACTAAAGAAAATACTTTTTTCTTTTTAATTTTGTTTAACAACACATTGATGAGAATAGTTTACATTTTCAAGGATAGAAGCTTCAATTCATTAGAAAATAGAAAGATTTGAATACAATTTATTTTAAAATTATAAATTTGAGTACTTACTTTATAGTATATTAAGTAAGAGGAATAAAATAGTAAAAAAGAGGAATAGAATAGATAAAAATAAGGGAAAAATTGAATGGATTTTTATACTACTACAGCTAGCAGAAGAACTTTTTACATAAGTTAAATAGACCTTTTACATTACGTTGTAGTTTGAATATATTTATGTAGCGGTGCCGGTGTAGAAATCACATTCTACATCAATAATTAGAAGAACCGATGCGACACTCGCACTCGGGGAGGTTGTTGGTAGAGTACTTTGTCATCCTGACCACGTAGTGACATTCAAAGTGGGTGTCCATTTTTTTTCACGTCCAATTATGTTAAGTTGAACCTGGATATGGAATAATGTGACTCAACCAAACATACTGAAAATCAACTTTGTAGCTTGTTCACACTGTGCTTTGCAAAACAAACTTAAAAATTATATATATATATATATATATATATATATATACATATATATCATAAATTAGTGAAAAATGATAATAAAAATTATATTAGAAACTTAAATAATATAAAAGAATATATTGATTACTTTTTAATTTCTACAACACATTTCTATAGTATGTTGTATTACTTTTTCATTCTTCTCTTTGTGTCTCTTATCTTGTTATAAAAAAAGTACGTTATATATAATACAATTTCTCTATAAAAAAAATGAAAGGAAAGTAGAGAACTAGGAACGAACACTTGCAAAGGAGGGGGGGAATGATAAATTTCCTGCAAGAAGTCTCCTATGCTTAAATAGATGAATCTGTATTTACGTTCACAAAGGAAGCTGGAAAAAAAAAACGAAATCTTTTTATAAATAATTTGTGTTTTTCCTCCAATTTTTGTTTTCCCGAAAGGGGTGATATCAACATCAGAATTTACAAAAGAACATATGAAAAAAGCGTGATTAGTCTTCTCATCATAATTTTGGCCCATGCTTGCTGGTTTCCAATAAAAGTAGTTTAGGAATCTTGAATGAGCATTTGTGTTTTGCTGGAATGATATGATGGATTTGGGGGAAAGATTATGATGACAATAACAGCTTAATGACTTTAACATGACCATGACAATGGTGTCCCAGATGCTCCCCACGCGTTGTTTAAAGCTTCTTAGGACTGCGCTGGCGCGCTTTAATTCATTGGTACAACAACTACCTCAATAGATAACTAGTACTGTTGTTGCCTCTAAACCACTTCTTCCTCATTCAATGAATCAAATTTTGCTACAAAATCACAATTTCAATACCTCTTATACCACTTCTTCATCACTAGGACTTTTATCCTAAATTATCACATCCATATCCATCTACTAGTATATATTACTACTAATCAAATGTATATAAATCAGAAAAGAAAAAATCATTGGGCTTTCTCCTTAAAGTCGTTATATAGTTTTTAGAATCTGCAATTCTTATATATTTTTCTTATCTATGGCTACAATTAATTAATTTCGATTGACACCTACAAGTTCCAATATTGATCGATCCAACTATATATATACTTGTGCGAGTGAAAGTGAAAACTTGTACTATAAAAATTAAAGTTTAAACAACATCCAGCTGGGAGATATCAATTGGAGGATCCTCTACAGCTTATTAAAAAATAAAAACGTAAATGATCTCATCCATACAAAATGCTTATTTATATATATACTTAACAAATCGTAAATATGTTTGATAAAAATACACGGTGAGATGGAGAACTTCATGGTGTGCAGTTAGATTTTGAACTCTAGAGGACCCTCGTCACAATGGAGATGATTCTCATTAGCAAATATTCTAACGTGCAGTTATTTTTTTTCGGGTTGAACTGTGTGTTAACATTGCACCCCAAACACGTTATCGATCACCAAAGTTGTCACCTTCTGATGTGTTAACGTTTATCCCCAAAGTTGCCATCTTCTTATGTCCTAAGATGTATAACTATTTTAGCAAACAATCATATATAAATGAGTGAAATGTCAATTTCACTCCCAATAAACGTATTAACCTGAATAACTAGAGCAAAATGACTAAAGGCCGTGTTTCAATTAATTTAGATCTTAGAATTGACATCAATTCATCAAGCGAATTTCTTTGCAAGCTTGTTGCGTTACTGTTGTAGTAGGGGGAGGGATATCCTTTTGTAACTATACTTCTTTATTTTTTACTTAAGCTATGTTTTTATGTGTTGTACACGTTTAATATTAAGTGTGTATTTGATTTATCGTCCTACACTCCCTAAATAAGTATTCTATCATAAGTAAAAAAAAAATGTTGTTTTTCACAAAATGGTGTCTTAGAATGTGTGTTCATTTATTCAAACTGTAAACTAGAAAAATCTAAAGCTTACTCTCAAGAAAGTTATATTGTTGAAGGTGCATTGAAAAGTGAAAAAAGCTTAAACCAAACACATTTGATTCTTTTATGAAATGAAATCTTTTGCTTCTCAAAAAAATAAATCATCAAATGATTTGACATGCATAACTCAACTAAAGTTATTTCAATAATATTGAATTTGAATTTGTAGTTATATTAAATATTCAAAGAAATTTTTTTATCGATCACAATAATTTTATCTGATTTGAGCATAATTATCTTTAATTTTTAATAATAAAAAAAATGTATGTGATTTATATAAAAAAAATTATTTGCTCTCTAACATTATCAAAAGACAATTTAGTCATTAAATTTAATAATTATCATTTAATTTATTTTTTAACCAAATGGATTGATGATTATTAAAATTAAAACCTATTTTTCCATACTATTAAGGATTAAATTGATATTTTACTTTTTTCCCTACAAATACTACATCTTAGCCAAGATAAAAAGTTCAGTATATAATTTGCTACGGGTGATTATAACAAAGTTGAAACTTTCATTTAATTACTACATTTGACTCCTCACTATCAAAGCATATTCCATCATTTAAGTAAACATTATTTAAATTCTTTTTAAGATAGAATGTATTTTTAATTTTTATAAATATGTTTTAAATTAATTTTACTCCTCATAAATTTTAAAATTCTTCTTATTACCATTGATTTTTAAGATGATATATATATATATATATATATATATATAAACATATTAAATTGCATGTTACATCATAATAATTACTAATGTGGTTTGATTAGATATATATCACATCATTATTAAATGATAGAAATTAATTTTTAAATTTATATGAATTAAAAAATATTTTTAAAATTAAATTAAAATTATTTATAAAACTAAAAACATATTTATAGAATTATTTTTGAAATTTTCATCTTCAATCTTTTTACTTTCTACTGTTAGAGAAGTAGAATTGTAATTATGATTTAAAATTGTAATTTTCTTGCTAACTTCAATCAGTTAGAGCATGTCTGTAACATCGTTTTACAAGTTATTCGATCAAGTTTAAGTCCTACAAACATGATTTGAAATTTATGACATATCTGACAATTTTAAAAAAATTATATCAAAATGATTATTTTTATGTGTCAAATATAAAGACTAATGCTTTTTTTTTCTCTGCGCGAGATACTAATTTAATGTTAAATGTATCAGTAAAATGTTTCTTATAATGTAAACATTGCTTTGGTAATATATTTATCTATCCTTATTAATAAATACGCATGAAAAAAAATTATTAATAATATTACCTTTTATTGAAATTCCTTTTTATTACCAACAATCTCACATCTGTCAAGAAAATGAAGCTAAAAAAAAATTAATAGAAAAACAGGAACTTTATTATTTTTGGAAAAAGGAAGGAAAATTTATCTAAGACATGTCTAGCTAGGTGTTTTGTTTGACAATGTAATCTATTGTAGTGGTCCAAAGGGCAACCAAATGAAGGAAAATATATATGAATTCCACTGTACTAGAAAGTGGGGGGTTATTGCAGTGAAAGATTCACCGAATGTTTTAATTAATCTTCCTCCCACTTTTCACAATGTGTGATTGTCTTACTTTGCCCACTTACTTTTCTCACACGTATATGAAAGTGAGAAATTCGTGGGACCCGTTTGTTGCGCACTATTGCTACATAGTGAACAAAAGTTGTAATGCTAACCTGATAAGTAAAGCAATCCCTTTCACTGAAAAGGGATTCTCATTGTTCCTCACTACTTGTGATGGCTTTAACATCTACACTCGCTGCTACTAAATGCAAGCCTTTAATTAAAACACACACACAATTCTGGATTTTGTTGTATAATATCTTTTTAGTTTCTTCGTGTATATATAGTTCGTGCGTGCATGTACGTCCATTTTGAAATATACTTTTATTAAGATCGATCTGATAATTGATCCGGTCGAATTAGTAGGTCAATGATCTAATCGGTTGGTCAGTAATTAGGTCGATTTGATCTGATATATATTAAAAATTCAAAATTATATATATCTATTATATATAAATATATAATTAACATTATTTGAGTAAGAAAAACTTATTTATATTCCAAAAAATAAAAAATAATAGTTGATAATAATCCAAAATTTTAAATAAAATAAAAAAATAAAAAAGCGAACCCGTTCGGGTTGGACTGGTCAGACAGGCTTGGTTTGGCCAATTTTAATCGAGTCAACTACATAAACGGTCCAATAGTAAAATCAAACTGGTCAGCCTACCAGATTCCAATCCGACTAAACAGGTCGAACCGATTTTTATTATTGTACTGAAATTAGAATAAGGTATTTGCACTCAATATATATTAGAAAATTTCAAAATTAAGATAATAAATTACTGTCTCTAGCTATCTTCTGGTTTTTATGACAATAATTTTGGTGACAGTCTCAAAACTCATCGGGAAAGTATAATTACTCAAACACGTTTTTTTTTTTCCTGTTACTTTTAAAAACTGAAATACATAGTTTTTGAAAACTAGAATCAAACAAAGCTTATTTAGTAATTTAAATAAGATTTGAATTTTCAAGAATTAAAATTCAAATTGATCGAGTACCGTAAATTGTTGAATACACCCTCCATTTTTATTTTTATTTTACTTTTTTCTTCTAATTTATTAATTTTTTATGTGCTTTTCGTTTTAGGGTTGAGACTTGGGAGAATGGAAGGCGACTGATTATTTTATGAGGAATGCTAGTAATACATTTTTTATCAATGGTTAAAATTTATTAAAAATTACAAAATTATAAAAGAATGTCATTAAATATGATTTATGATCTATTTTTTTATAATTTTCAAGAAATTTCAACCAATAAAAAATATGTATTGAAAAGTGTGTTGCTAGCAATTTTTCTTATTGTTTTCATTCCAAACTTAAATTTTCCGACACTTTAAAAATTTACTATACATGAAAGTCATTTTTCAAAGGCTCTTGACGATGACCAAAAAGTTATTGCACATGAACGATCATACTTATTCCGATCCACATTTATGGGAAGAAAATCGGGTCTTGACCACGAGATAACAGGGAATTTTGGCTCTCGTGCTGCTGCATTTTAATGCCCCACAATATAAGCCTGTTAAAAAAAAAAAGTTAAGACCAAGGACATATCTTAAAAAGAAAGAATTAACACACAGTACATTGGTGACTCGTAAGAAAACTAAATTCCTGGGAAATTTCAAATCACTACCTTCTTAATTTAATCTTTTGGACAAAGTTAGTTTTCCATGCACACAATAACTCCATAATCGTAAGATTCGTATTCTAGAATTGACAAGACTTAATCTCAAATTTAAATAGTAATATATGACTACTCATCATCGTGTTAGTATATATATAGCGGTGGTTTCTTTTACGATTATTCAAATACTGGCATCTTCTAATATTTGTCAAACTTGGTGCTAGCTAGATCGATTTACGATATTTTAATTAGTACCTATAGCACCTAAGCTGCCCGTAAACCTGAGTTACATGATACCAAGAGAGAATTTGATAGAACTTTAAAATATGATTTCTAATACTTGTTGTGCTAGCATATGCAAATATTTGTATTATCTTATGAAGAAAAGTTATATTTTCTTTATTATGTTACGAATATGTATCTGAATTTGATTGGATAATAACTTGATACACTTTCCTCCCACTTAGTCTTTTCGTTTGTTCTTCCCTATTTAATAACAACGACAAATTCGAGAAGGTTTTTGGTAAAAACTTTTATATTTACATGTATTATAATTATTAATAATTCATTAAAATCCTAAACATGTTCGGAATATATATTAATAACGCATTTGTGTGAGGTCATAGTTGTAATATCACAAAATTTTAAGTAAGATATTTTGGGTGATATTTGTGTAAAATAAATAGATTTACGAAAGGACGGTTTGGTCTTTGTTGAGAGGCATGAGTGAAGTTAGTAATTGCGGGGTGCAATTAGTAATTACTGTTACTGTAGCAGTACTGTAGCAGGTGAAGTTAGTAATTGCGGGGTGCAATTAGTAATTAC
>PYAF01004180.1:381566-401146 GCA_007407185.1 Glycine tomentella | reverse complement strand
ATGAACATTATTCATACTTTTCCTTAGTACTGAGTGATTAACGAGAATGGACAAGGAAGTGGAGCTTGGTTCCCTTGAAGGAGAAATGAGCACCCAACACATTTCACAGAGGCGCAAGGGTGGTCTTGCAACCATGCCTTTCATCATTGGTGAGTATACTATTACATTACTTGCTCATTCACACAACACAACTTGGCTTCGACTCACTGGTGATTGATATGGCAGCAAATGAGGCACTTGCGATGGTGGCTAGTTTGGGCCTTTTGCCCAACATGATACTCTATTTGATGGGGACCTACAAGCTTCACCTTGCCCAAGCAACCCAGATACTTCTCTGGTCCCATGCTACCAGCAATTTCACACCTGTGGTGGCTGCTTTCATTGCTGATTCTTATCTGGGTCGATTCCTCGCTGTTGGCTTGGGTTCGGCCATCACTTTTCTGGTATTGTTTTTCTTCACATGATTTGTTTTTTGGGGTCGGGTGTTGGGAATTTTCTGAAAGAGAAGGTAAAGGTGGTCACTTTAATGATGGGAATAAACTTAGTTGTTAGTGAATATTATATATGATTGCATCCGGTGAGGTCAATTGGATTGCTAATCCCTCTGATTCTGTTCAAATCCCTTTCCGTTATTCATAATTGGATGACGACGACAAATTCCCTTATACAAGGGAAAAGTGTCGTCAAAGTTCAATGTTTTGGTGAATGTTAGATAGATACAAGCACAACGGAAGAGAATATTTTTATGTCAACTTTCTGATTATTCTATTGCACATCTATTTTTTAAACTACCTTTGCCAATCTTGTGACCACTCTTTGGTTATTAGAATGATCAATGATGTAGTCTTCCAATAGGATTAGTAGAAGATTTGATATTGTTTTGACGAAGTGCTGTAATCAGAAAAGTCCTTAACATTTTTTTCCTTGGGAACAGGGAATGGCACTCTGTGGTTAACAGCTATGATCCCACAGGCACGGCCTCCCACTTGCAGCAACAAAACTGGAGGCTGTAAATCAGCAACAGCAGGG
Source organism: Glycine tomentella (assembly GCA_007407185.1). NCBI lineage: Eukaryota > Viridiplantae > Streptophyta > Magnoliopsida > Fabales > Fabaceae > Glycine > Glycine tomentella. Next base: position 400,117 of record PYAF01004180.1, on the reverse strand, counting down.
CAAATGGCAATCTTAATCTCTGCCCTTGCTCTCATGTCTATTGGAAATGGTGGCCTTTCATGCTCCTTAGCATTCGGTGCAGACCAGGTGAACAGAAAAGATAACCCCAAAAACAGAAGGGTCTTGGAAATATTCTTCAGCTGGTATTATGCTTCTGCTGCTATTTCTGTCATAATTGCTCTCACAGGAATAGTATATATCCAAGACCATCTTGGATGGAAAGTGGGTTATGGAGTTCCAGCAGCCCTTATGCTTTTATCCACTGTCTCCTTCCTCCTTGCCTCTCCACTTTATGTAAAAAATAAAGTAGAATCCAGCTTGTTCACTGGATTTGTACAAGTCATTGTTGTTGCCTACAAGAACAGAAAACTTTTATTACCACCTAACAAATCCCCTGAACATTACCATCATAAGAAGGACTCAGACCTCGTCGTTCCAACTGATAAACTAAGGTAGAATCAAATTGTCATCCTTTTATCTTTTAGTTTAATTGGTATGAGTGTAAAAAGTTTTACACTATCAAACAATCAGAAATTATATACTGTATGACTTTTAAAGTAATTATTATTATAAACTTATGATACATGACAGTGTAAAAAACTTGTATACATTATCAATATATGTATTTACTTATTGAGGATGAAACACTTAACTTGAGCTTATGTTTTATTATATCTAGTTTCCTGAATAGAGCCTGTGTTATCAAAGATCGGGAACAAGATATAGCCTCGGATGGTTCAGCATCAAATCCATGGAGACTCTGCACATTGGATCAAGTAGAGGAACTAAAAGCCATTATTAAAGTGATTCCCTTGTGGTCTACAGGGATCATGATGTCAGTTAACATTGGAGGCTCATTTGGATTGCTGCAAGCTAAGTCCCTGGACAGACATATCACCTCAAAGTTCCAAGTGCCACCTGGGTCCTTTAGTGTAGTCATGGTAATTACAATATTTTTATGGATAGCTATCTATAACCGGGCCATTCTTCCTTTAGCATCAAAGATAAGAGGGAAACCGGTTAGGATCAGTGCAAAGAAAAGAATGGGACTTGGCTTGTTTTTCTCTTTTGTCCACCTGGTAACTTCGGCGATTGTCGAGTCCGTAAGGTGAAGGAGAGCAATCAAGGAGGGATAACTTAACAATGCCAATGGTGTGTTGCATATGTCTGCAATGTGCCTTGTCCCACAACTTTGCTTGGGTGGCATAGCTGAAGCATTCAATGCAATAGGCCAAAATGAGTTCTATTACACAGAGTTTCCTAGGACCATGTCCAGCATTGCTGCTTCCCTTTCTGGACTGGCAATGGCTGCAGGAAACTTGGTGTCTAGTTTTGTCTTCGGCGTCATACAAAACGCTACTTCAAGAGGGGGGAAAGAAGGTTGGGTTTTGGATAATATTAACAAGGGTCGTTATGACAAATACTACTGGGTTATTTCTGGACTCAGTGCTCTTAATATAGTGTATTATCTAATATGCAGTTGGGCTTATAGACCTACCGTTGATCAAGTACAAGTAGGTAAGTTAGGTGAAGAAAATGGCTCAAGGGAATTAGAACCTTCAATTGAATTTAGGAATGGGAGTCAGGTTGACAAAGAATTCCAGATTAGTAAAGAAAATGGCTCAAAGGAGAAACAAGAGTTAACTAGGTGATATGTTGAATTGCTCCTCTAGACAGATTGTTGATCGGGCAAATACACTTAATACCCACTGATTCACTCTCAAATAATTACTTTTTTTTTTTCATGTTTTGACTGTCAAAAAAAATGTATAATCGGTTTGTGTTTGAAGATGCGAATAATACTATAAAATGCTATAGACCATAAATTTGTTATGAGAATCCACTCAACGTACGGTTTTAGTTCTGTTGAGAAAAAAAAATTATTTGAGTCTAATTCTTTTTTTAATCCTTCAAATTAGGAATTAGGAAGTCTATTTTCTTAGTTTTCCAAATGAAATTTTGTAATGAAGTAAATCCTACATCACGAATGATTAATCTTTGATTCAGTAAGTCGAGAGACATCTATCTTTTATTTAAGATAAAAAAATGTTATTGTACTCTTCGATATTTTTCTTATCAAGGACTTATTTATGAATGTAGTAATAAGAATAAAAAAGATATAAAAATGTGCATATCAAAATACTCTATTTTCTTTTTATATAATTATAATACATTTAATTATAGATTATAGATACCCTAATTTATTGGGAGAGCCCTAGAGTTTAAGGATATTTGTTTTATTCGAATTGGTACTATTTTCTCATTTATGTTGCCTTTGTTTATGTTAAGTAAGTGGGCAGCTTTTAGTTCGTATGCAAACATGTATTGATTAGCTAATTAAGCCAAGACCGCTGCTAGTAAGATTAAGTCATTTTGGAGTACGGTTTATTACATCCTGGTTGTAGATTCATTTATGATAAAAGTCCTCAACAAAGAAGGATATTGTGGCAGAAAAAACAAAAAATCATTGAAGAGAAATCGACTACCAGGCAACCCTTGTAGAATGAGATTGCTTCTCTACATCTTAGGTGTGGAACAAAAGCCGACTTATAATGGTCTTTACTATGTTATTATTATTATTTTTTGACAAAATGTTTTTATTAATTCTTTCCACAGTTAGACGTCTTAATTGACAAGGTGTAACGGTTATATTGTGGGTGTAACGGCTATTTTTCATGTCTGTTTATCTTCCCACATTGGATATCAGAACGTCGTGTGATTTGTTCTGATCAAACAACATGAGAGGCTACTGGCTGAGCCTTTTCGTAGGTCCAACTCCTATAAATAGGGGGAGGACCCCTCTTTACTTTTCACCTCTAATATCTTATTCTTGCTCTCAGCCGAATAATATAACAAGTTAATTATTTTTGAGGTACGTAATAATGGTACCGATCGAAGGTTCATCGTCAAGGGAGTCGGTTGGAGATGGGTTTGAGGTTCGTGGGTATGGCGACGAAGTTTTGAAGTGTCATTTCACTCTCACTCTCGGGGTCATATTTTTCTAGTTCCATTGTCGACAAATTTGGGTGAATAGATGGGTGAAAATGTTGTGGCTCTAGTGGTGGTCGTTGTTGCCAAGACGGGGACTTCCCAGGGAGCTGCATCTTGGTCTAAGAAGCGCTCGCCTCCTCTAATCATTCTTGGCCTAAGAAGCGCTCGCCTCCTCTAATCATGCTTCCGGGGTACACGTGGGTGGATGGAAAGGTAGGTACCTACTTCTCTCGATACAACCACGAGTCGGATCTAGTGAACCTCTTAAGCTGGTTGCTGATTAGTACAACAATTGACCAGGAGTTATGCTCAGTCACCCTCTACACCGTCTGGTCAGATGTCACTCCACTTGCGGAGTTCATGTTCATGAACCGAGACGGGATAAATAAGGATTCACCCCTTTTTATATTGATCTCACTGGGCCAGGGGTCTATGAGTTGCACGTCCTGATTACCAGATGAGTAATACATCTCTTAATCATGCTTAAACATTTTTAATCAAGTAATTATCATTAAGCGAGTTTATTGGTGATAATCATGACCGAATAATACTCGCCATTTGTGTATGTTGATGGTCGAGATGACTTGTACGAAATATGTGGATATGCATTGAGGGGATTCTCAGTTTGGATGCGTCAAATATTTCTTTAACCTAATTGAGTAATTTATATGGTATAATATGTAATTATAATTTCACATACTATGTTTTATTCCTTAAAATACGGAGTCTATGTCCATTCATATTTTCCAAATGAATACCCTATTTGTTATACAGTAGTTTTTTTTTTTTCTAGGGAGCTGTTCATCATGAACGACGAATACAACCCACGTGTACCTCAAAGTGTCAAAGTTGTTCCTGCAGCCTCTTTTTTTTATAAAAAAATAAATAGTAACATGTTGTAATAATTTGACACCAGGTCACCAAGAATATTATAAATAAAAATAAACTAGTTAATTGATCATTTTAGCGACACATACATTAATTGTCAGACGAAATAATCACGCTCACCTATAAAAAAATATGTTAATTTCTTCTACGTGTCCATGGTCCAACTGCAACTCAATTGCTTTGTCCATTGATCCGATGGCTTACAAACAACATTATGATTCATTTTTCGCTTTTAGTACTATGGAAATTAATAGAATACCCAATTGTTTTTCATAATAGACAGTGCTTTTGTCACATGCATTTGATTGATTTGATCATAAGTTAAAAAATATAAGATTTGAGTAATGAAATAAAAAATATGTATAATTGATATGAATGAAGCTATTGAAATTTATGTACTAGCGGCCAAAGGGAATAAATAAGAAAATTTTAAAAAACTGTCAGTCACTATAACATTACATTAATCCGAGTAAAATTAAGTTAATTTTTTTAATTAAAGTCTTAAATTCAGATTTTATAGAAAAAAAATTAGATGATCTATTTATTTTTAATATAGGTAACCATTCAAATTCTGCAACACATATTAGTCATTTGTATAATTAATAAATTCTACACTAATGATATGAAGAAGAAAAACACACCAGTATATATGATAGAGAAAAAAAATTATGCAATTGATATCATAATTTTTTTTATAAAATTATATAATTACAACCTATTATATATAATAAATTTATTAACTTTTAAAATAATTTAAACGATTATCTATAATTGAATAATGGTATAAGTACATTTACATTAAATTCTATTCATATTAATCTTATTATTAATACTAAAATGGCACATATTCCAGGTCTTACCCAGTATACGGCCTTCTTCGACATCTTTTTCAATCAACAATTAGGGAAATCCCTGAATGAATCATAGCTTTATCCAACTATTGGGTGATCACATTTAATCGGCACAGCACCTGCATAGTCCACTTTGTAATACCACGAAGAAAGCATTGCGCTACTTGAGATAGTGGTGTCCTTAATATTTTAAATGCCACATCCGTTTTTTTTATTATGTAAAAATAAATATTTTATTTATTAAGATTAATGAAAATAATCAAGTTCATAAATTTTAATTAATTATACCATAAATTTAAGTGATAGTGGTAGTAAATAATATTATTAGTTATTTAAGGAATGTTTTTTCTTATAAATGAGCATGACTTATATTATTAATAGATCAATGTATCTATTTATATATATAAAAATGAGTGAATATCTCTCATGACCTCAATAAATTAAGAATATAAAAAAATAATACTTTCGTTACATTATTAGTGTCGTGTAATGTTTTTTTTTTAAATAATTCTTATTTTAATTTTTCAATATAATATTAATTACCTTTTTTACTTATATTCTTTATAATATTAATGATAAAAAAAATCTATAAATAAATTAACAATGATATAATATTAATTTTATAAAATTATTATTCCCTTTTATCTATTTATTACTTTTTTGTAGTCTAATAAAATATCTTAGGACAATAATTATTTTAAGACGGAGGATGGTTATTACGTTTAAAAATAAGTAGTTATGTTTTTATAATTAGGATTAAGAAGATACACTCGTTTGTTTGTTATATAAAGTACCAATGCTAATACTTTATTTGCATGGATTTGTGAATTTTCTTTTAGAAATTATTGGTCATAGTCCACTCTTGTAATATATCTATATATATTCACGCAATTCTAGTATGGAGTGCCGCAGCACTTACGCAAAAATAGGTCTTTGTCCAAAAGATTAGGATTGGCATGTGCATTATGAAGATTTAATTTGTAGTGTTCCACTACTAGTATTCTTTCTCTGGTTTTCTTCCTACTAAGAGGAAGCTAGACATGGAGAAGGAAATGGAGGCTGCTTTAGTTCATGTGGAGACGACCCACCAACAAAGGAATCCACATGTACAAAGGCGCAAGGGTGGCTTCATTACCATGCCTTTCATTATAGGTAAGTAGTAAAACACTAAGATTTTTTTTTATATTTTTTTTTATCAGCACACTAAGATATTATCATTATTTTCTCATATGCGGCTAGCTCTTTATGAGAGGCAGAAGCATAATTAATATCTTCTTTTTTTGTACATATATAGTTTGATTAATTTGGGTGCTGAAAATGAACATTGCAGCTAATGAGGCACTAGCTAAGCTGGCCAGTGTTGGGCTTATGCCAAACATGGTATTGTATTTGATAGGGGATTACAGGCTCCGAGTACTGAAAGCAACCAAAATTATGTTCTATTGGTTTGCCGCTACCAATTTTGCTCCTGTGGTTGGTGCTTTTGTGGCTGATGCTTATTTGGGTCGCTTCCTTGCCATTGGTTTAGGTTCAATTCTCAGTTTCCTGGTACCTTCGTTAATTTCTCCTTAATTTTTTAACTACTCATATCCTAATCCTTGTGATTTTTTCTGTTATTAACTATTGATCCGTATGTATTGACACAGCGATTCTTTGTTAAAAAAAAAAAAGATTCTAAATTAATATTTACAGCTCTGGATCTTGATTGTACTAATCACGTGAGTCAATATATGACCACCCAAAAGAAAGGATGTGTGACACAACACTTGACAGTATTTCTATTTAAGATAAATTATACTTTATCTTGTAATTTATACATAATCTTTTTTAACATCTCCTACGCCATTAGAAGAAAAAAAAAACTTTGAGGAATTGTGCTTGTAAATTATAATATTAAGGAAATCAAATAATCCGCAAATTCGTTCATTACATTTTCATGGATTTGACTATATTATATCAACGTTAATCCTTATATATATATATATATATGTGTGTGTGTGTATTTCATTTATAATTTGACATAAAAGAATCTATATGATCATTATATCATCTTCAAGTTTTTTCTTCATCTATTTCTAACAAAAAATAAAATAAAATAATTATGTAACATCAATTAGGAAAATGTAACTTGAATACACTCCAAAAACGTACTATGTTTATTTTTCTGGCACTTCTCCATTTTATTAGAGTATATTATATGAAAGAAAGTTATTTTATGATTATAAAAGGATTAAATCTGAACAGTATAATCAAATAAGAACCAATCAAGATTTATTATCATGTGACCACTTAAAAAGTCACATAACTTTTTGACATTAAATCTTAATTATTCATGTATGATTATCCAGTCTAAATTTAATACTCTCACTTTCGTTTAAGATGTTTCCTTTCATAAGATATGTCCTCTATATATATAAATTTAGCACAACATATAACAATATTTCAACTAAATCTATATATATAAAAAAAAAAAAAACACAATTCATGCTCCATCATAATAATGATGCATGGGTTTTCTTGAATCTCTGATGCATGGGTTTTCTTGAATCTCTTAGTTACTTGTTCACACTCTCCATTAATAGTTTATGTTGCATCATGTATTTGATTCAAAAACAGCTCGAGTATAAAGCTACTATATTCAAATTGACCATACATTATTAACACGTCATTAATATGACATTCTTTTATATAAATTAATAGAACATCAAATTTAGTCGGCTTTGTGCATGTATATGTATACAAAAAAAATGTCGTGTCAAGGTGAAATTGTTAACGAACTTCTACTCTCGAGATAAGTGTTTCTATTTAAATAGTTCAAACTGTGGAGATAAAATTGAGGACTGCAAAAGACTAGTTAAGGTGAAATTCTAATAAAATAACACTAAGTTAATGTATATCCAGCGTAATTGAGAGCATGCATCTTTATAAGATTATGGTGCCGGTGAGTTATAACTTATAACTAGGCGATGTTAATTAAACTGAATGGTACGTGTTACTCAAACATATCCCTGCAGCAAGATGTTTGTTCTTGGTGAGGTTTGAAGTTCATTACTCGTAATATTCTTGATCGGTCATGGACATGGTACTTGCTGTGTACCCTGGGTTGGATCTCAAGCTAAGGAACGATCTGGCTTGGCCTATGAATGATTCCCACTACTTTAGACTAGTTCAGAACACACATTGAATTCGCTATGTACACCCTTTAGGGAAAGCTCCAATCCCAAATATTCCCAAGCTGTGATAATTTACTATTATTTTTGCGTTTATAAGTAACGTGTTGAGTGTGCATTACATCAGGTTGAAATTAGATTTAAGTAAAATAATATTATTAGCCATGCATTATGTATGACTAGATAGTTAACGTACATGTATCTGAAAATATATATTCTGTATATCTTTAGATTAGGTCATGGAGTAGGGTTGCTCATGTTTAAAGTCTGAGGGGAAGAAACTAACTATTGTTATTACAGGGGATGTCAGTGATGTGGTTAACAGCCATGATCCCAGAGGCAAGGCCATGCAGCCTCTGCGAAGAATCAGCAACAACACCCCAAATGGCTATCTTACTCTCTTGCTTTGCTCTCATATCCATTGGAGGTGGTGGCATCTCATGCTCCTTAGCATTTGGTGCTGATCAACTAATTAACCAAAAATCCAAACCCAACAATCAGAGGGTCCTAGAGAGCTTTATAAGTTGGTACATAGCTTCTCAAGCCTTCGCTGTGGTTTTTTCGTTGACCGGAATAGTTTACATCCAAGACCATTTTGGATGGAAACTGGGTTTTGGGGTTCCAGCAGCACTTATGTTCTTGTCCACTCTCATGTTCTTCCTCATTTCCCCACGTTATGTCAACCAGAAACCACACAGCAGCTTGCTAACTGGCTTTGCCCAAGTGATTTTCGTTGCCTATAAGAACAGAAACCTTTCATTTCCACCTACGGACTCCACTGGTGCCATCTATCACCATAAGAAGGACTCAACCCTTGTTGCTCCAACTGATAAACTAAGGTTAATGATCTTGAGTTTGATGTGAACTTCTCCTGTTTTGATAAACTTGTCTACAACTACTTATAGGAAAAGAAAATAAGACCGTTTAACTTTTCCAAAAGTTGAATAGTTTAAGTTGATTTTAACTTAAGCAAAAAAAGATCAATTCATTATATCTTTTTATTGTATTTTCGTATAAGTGCTTACACTGAAGTTTATCCAATAAGACCAAAATGATAATTGACTTTAGGTTATACTTTATGTTATTATAGGTTTCTAAACAAAGCTTGCATCATCAAAGATAGAGAACAGGACATAGCATCTGATGGATCAGCCTCAGATAAATGGAGTCTTTGCACAGTAGAGCAAGTGGAAGAACTAAAAGCTATCATTAAAGTTATTCCTCTTTGGTCTACCGGTATCATGGTGTCAGTCAGCACTAGCCAAACATCACTTTGGTTGCTCCAAGCCAAAACAATGGACAGACACATCACTTCAAGCTTCCAAATTCCAGCAGGTTCTTTCGGTGTATTCATAATGTTGGCAGTGTGTGTAACTGCTGGTGTCTATGACCGTGTCATCCTTCCTCTAGCATCAAAAGTGAGAGGAAAACCAGTTACTATCAGTGCCAAAAAGAGAATGGGAATTGGACTGTTTTTCTCCTTTTTGGACTTTGTAGCCTCAGCTATTGTTGAGAGCATAAGGAGAAGAAAAGCAATTGGGGAGGGATATATTAATAATCCTGAGGCAGTGTTGGCCATGTCTGCAATGTGGCTTATCCCACATAATATTTTGTGTGGTATAGCAGAAGCATTTAATGCAATAGGGCAATCAGAGTTCTATTACTCTGAGTTTCCAAGCAGCATGTCAAGCATTGCTGCATCTCTATTCAGCCTTGGATCTGCTGTGGGAAACTTGGTGGCTTCTCTTATACTCAGCATTGTGGATGACATTACTTCAAGAGGGGGAAAAGAAAGCTGGGTTTCAGATAACATTAACAAGGGTCACTATGACAAGTACTATTGGCTTCTTGCCTTAATGAGTGTTGTTAATATACTCTACTATTTGGTTTGCAGTTGGGCTTATGGCCCTAGTGCTGAAGCAGCTTCAAAGGAGGAAAGAGGGAATAGGGTTCATGATCAACAGCAAGAGTCTTAACGTAATGTGGGGGACACATGTTGAAGCCAAATAATTGTTCACCTAAACTTAATTAATCATGTTGGTCTGACTGTAAAATAAAACCCTTTAATTACTACCAAAATGGGAGGAAGACTCAATTTGGAAATTGTAACTTTTATTTTATAATCAGCTACTGTACTGTATGTTGTAGAAGTTGTATCCATGAATAAAATATTTGTGCAAGGCAGTTGCATCTTGCAGCATAAATTTTAAGAAGAGCGAAACTGAACTAGAACTGCATCCATGTCATAATTTCTATTCCATGGTTAAATTGGTGAAATCAGAATAGCAAGAAGGAACTTCAAAAATCTTCCACTAGTCAACATTGATATACTATCAAACCGAAATTGCCAACTTTTGACTTTATTTTCTATCTTATAATTCACTTACAAGCACCAGACATTTTCCTAAAAATAAACAAACACCAAATAAATCAAAACAAATACAATTCAATTAAATTTTGACAGCTCCCCTCGGAAAGAACTGTGTTCACTTGGACATGACTTAGTTTGAAGGAGGATTCTTCAATGTTTGATCACTTTGCTGTCTTGCATGCCGTTGTGCAAGAAGGCCATTCCATCCTGAAAATAAATTGAAATAAACTATCAGCCAGATGTGTTGTTATAGCTTTCAACTTCCTCTTGAAATCTTTATAAGAAAATTAATTAAGAAAGCAAAAATGAATATGATTAGAAGGAGCTCAATTACCAAGAGCAGGGTCAAGTCCTCTAGTTTTCAGCTCTCTGAATTCTTGACAGAGGGAGCAACATGGACAAAAGATGTGAGAGACTATATCCGTATATGGAGCTTCCACCAAATTATACGTCTTCCTCAATTTATGGCTGTAGACCGCAATTTAAAACCTAGGTTTAAGCTGTTGAATATGCAACCTGAAATATTAGTGAATATATATTCTATTAAACTCATAGCATCAAGCCTAAAAATTTGCTCGAATAAGCATCAACTCAACTCTGTTCTTCACCCAGAAATTGCTTACGAAAGACTAACCCATAAGACTCCCATCTAGCTAGGTCGTGCTATCCACTGAAGATTGAGTCATAGTAATGTCAAACAATATTATATATTTATATTATAGATTATAGTACGTACTTAGTACATTTTCTGTAAAAAAAAAAAAAAAAGTACTTAGTACAGTTGTAAGCCTTTTTAGAGGCTATAATATTCTAGCCTTGGAATGAAGAACAACCTCCCGTACTAAATTTTTGTACAGAATAAGAAAGACTCGTATCTCATAGTATTGGAAGTGCTACAACTTTCATTGTTATTTTTTGAGCAGAAGTTTAAACAAGTAACCTAACTATATAACTAATTTATAGGAATCAAACTAGAGTAGGTATTACCTTTTGTCTGATTCTCATGACAGTCAAATAGTCCAGTGCTCCATGGATTCCCTATTTGCGGAATCGTATCAGCTTCATAACTTGGAGCAATTAAACCAACGGGTTCATTCTGTTGAATTTTCTGATCCTCAGTTCGCTGCATCTCACCTTTTTTATTTTTGAAAAGTTGTGGCAAATAGTCCAACAATGAATGAAGCCTAGAATTAAACCAATAGCAGAATCAGCTTGTTCTTCTTTTTTTAAATACTGCTAGACTTATAAAGCTACAGCGTTTGGTGATATAATATATTTTCAAAGGAAGGAATATTGGAATTTGTAAGGCCAGTGGGTATATGGTGTATTCAATTTTGATTGGTCAATAAGAAGAAGTTTCGGGTATCCTTCATCCAATCCAATTGATAAAAAATTAGAAAGGAAGAGAAATGCAAGTATAGTGTTAAATTTAATTTGTCTCTGTGTTCTAAGTGGTCTTATCATGTTTCATGCTTGGACGTGGACAACTGGAAGTAGACTTTGAATGTCGTCGTAGTCGTAGACATTTTGAAGCTAATAGCCGGAATGGTTGACAGCAAAGTACGGTACATGCACTTGCATTTTGATATACCCCAAAAGTCAAGTCAGAGTATGCTGCTAAAGTAAAATGTACTACAATTTAGTTGTGGTAAAAATAATGTACTAGTTGACTGATTAATATTTCTTGATCTTCGATGCCACAATTAAGAGTTGCCCGCAAGGTTAAAACATGGTCTCCTTCTCTTTTAGGGTCAACTTCAAAGCCATAACGTGAATCTGCATGTACTTGATATAAGTCGTTATTCCCGCGGATTGCCGACGTATCAGTCTTTCAATCCTTAAACTGAATTGCAGGCCAAATGCCAAATGCCAATACGTCTTAATTTCAAGCCACTCATTAGGTGTTAGGTATAGTTATAAACATCTATCCTAATATATAACTGAAGCGTGAAAAGTATCGTGTTACCTTTCCTCATGTTTTACCTTTTTAAAATATAATCATTCTCACATTTTTCTTTTATAATTTTTTTAACCCTTCTCACCATACTTAATTACTAAATAATTTTCACACTTAATTTTATCACTCACATTAACTTTAGTCTTATAAATATATTTTCAACTTGATCCATCATTCATCTTTTCTTTTTTGTTAAACTCTTGGTGAAAATACACTTATCACAACAAGAAAAAGACCATTTAAATTTGTTGGTAAATTAACATCACCGATGAATAAATACCCACAGATTAGGATTCAACGAAACTTTAATTTTATCGACAGATATTACTGATAGATTATTTCCGTCAGTAGTATATTAATTTTACCAACGGAAATTATTGACAGATATATCTCCGCAAGTATTTACCGACAGATTTATATTTAATTGAATTTACATTTCCGACGGATTATTTTGTTTGTAATAAATTCGAGGGTAATATGTAAAAACCGCAGGTACCAATAAAAATGAAAAAAAAATTCTATACATTTTAAAATTTATATGGTTATATACAATATCAAGTTTTATCAATACGTTTAAGATTTAATTTTGCAATTAACTAAAAGCATATTAAATTTACGAAACCTGATAAAAAAATATTAAATTTATAGAACCCAATAAGTAAATAATGAAAATGTTAATAATCAAATAATCAATAGTTTGATTATTTTTTGTTACATTTTCTTAGTTTGATATAATAATTTTATATCAAATAATATATATGTTTGCATGCGCACGTATGTGTTGTTCGTAACATGTCACTTAGTATTTTTTTTTAAAAAAATCTAACACAATGTCAAATGATACTCTTGCATTAGGCATATGAAAAAAATTCAAGAAACTCTTATTCAGATAAAATCAGAATATTAATTTATCATGAGGTAAATTTTATATAATTCTTAATAATAAACCCAAAATTTTAAATAAAACCCATATAAAATTCATTCAACAATTAAAAAAAAAAAATAGCACCCAAGAGAAAACTTGTTTTACGTTACACACACTTGGCTACAGACTCAGCAAGAATATTCTTTGGATCTCTCCAAGCATGAGTACGTACAAAAAAGACTGACTGTACAACATTCCCTAAACAAGGGTGACTATCCGTATCTGTTGCCCAGGCAAACAAAATATATATCTACCGATGGAAACCTGAAGAAATCATTCTTCAGAGGCTGATGGCGCTATTCTCCAATACATCATTACTGTGTCAATGTACATCACACGCAGCCCAGAGACATGGTCATGGTCATCTCAAATAGTTATTGAACACAACACTTTTCCTTCCCCAAGCCCGCCATTTCTTCGGCCAAACTAGTCGCTACCCATTGATGGACCCATTGTCTGGATCTGTGAAAAGATGCATCACGGTTATGAACTAAAACATGGAATAAAATAAGGCTAAGCATTTTGTGAAAAGTGAGAAAAAGATAACTAGGGCATCTAAGTAGCAAAAGATCCTGCTTAGAATACCTTATTCACGAGCAAGTTCACTTGTTCTCTGTACATTTCCTTCAAGTCTACAATATCCGCACGAAGTTCCTCCAGCTAAAGACATTGAATATTTTAGATAGAAATTAAAAAAGTAGATAACTTTTCTATTGTAAATCTTAATAAATAAAAGGAAACATCACAGTTTCGATATATCAAAGTCTTAGGCCTTGTTATAACTAAGTCTACAAATTATTTTCTTCTCTCTTTTGCTACTTTTTGTATTCAGGGCCTAGCTTGTCTAGTGTTTTTCTTTTGATTTCTCAGATTTTCTGGAAGACAGAGAGCAATTCAGTTGTGCCATACTCTCGTCTGGGCTCTAAAGTATTTCAAACACAAGAAAATTTATAAGGCAAACAAACTAAGAATGAGTTCCTCTACAAGTTTATAGGATTGCAGTGATTTCCTTACAGGGAATAGGCAGACCATTAGGCCAGCAATCCAAAACCAAATTATGTCTAAGATATTAGTCCTAGAAAGAAAGCAAACGTTGGCAAAGTGAGAATTACCTCTTCATCACGTTCACCCATCAATTCCAAAGCAGCAGAGTGCCTCCTTCTTAGGGCTTCTAGCTCTGATCGTAAGCCAGGTAATACAGCAGCCTCCCCACGCAACTTCTCACACTGCAGTGTGGATATGATATGCATGTCATGATTAATGACAAGGAATGAGACCAGCAAGTACTAAACAGGAAGCAAAATTCACCTGTTCTGTCATTTTGACCAGCTCATCTGCAAGAGAATCGCGAATAGATTCCAGTGATGCCTGGAATTTTTATTATTAAAAAAGTCATCATTGTACCCCAAATAATAGATTCATCTAGATCACTGTCCTATGATCCTACAGCTTAATATAAATTATAAACATTATGATATGTTGTTCTCAATGACAATAAATAGTTGAGCTATGAACTGAAAGGTATGGTACCAAATATTTACAGGGAATGAAGACAATGAATCATACCAAGCGTGACATGTATGAAGCAAGTTCACCCTCCTTCTGACGAAGTGCAGCTTCAAAAGAACTGGGTGTCATGCTTTTCACATAGTAAGGACTCATGTTTAATTCTCCTGGGTTTCTCCTCTCAGATATACTATCAGAGGAGTCCAACGATGCTTGCAGAAAGTGGCTTTCTTCCAAGCTTCCCAGGGAGCTTGCACTAGAGAGTTTCCGAGACAGGTTCCCTACATCATAAGAATATTATAGAATGTATCACAGATAACTCAGCTAGTGATGTAAAGAGAAGCAGAGCATCACACCATTCTCAAAAGCAGAATTTAGCTTTGTAGTAGGAGTTTGATCTGATAATGGTGCAGAATGAGCACGTACAGTCTTCTCCAGCTCTGATCGAGCAGCCTTTTCTTTTTCTATCTCCTGGAAAAAATGAAGAGTCAGGAACTTGAAAAAAAAAATCACCAAGGTTCTAACAAGATAGATGGAATTTAATACACCCTTGCAAGCAATACTATACCTCATTTTTTTATGCATTGTTTCTTCAATAATTTGCCCAAAATATCTACATCAGCTCGCTATAATATTTAATTCACTCTGTTGAAAATCAGAATTAACATTCTGATTCTATTAATAACTACAGTTTATAGGGACATTATCTTTAATTTAAAGAAAACAGAATATCGTCTATTTATGTACAATTGATGTAATTATCCTATATAAACATGCATCCATTGTGTACTCTGATACACAGTTTTCACTCAATTTCCCTTTGTTTCTCCTATTTTAACACACTCAAACATATAATGTTGAAAAATCCACAATAAAAAGCAAGTTGAATTTCTTTTATAAAATTTGTACAGAAAAATTCATGCAACATGAAACCAAATTTCTCCCTTTGGCTGGTTCATTCCATTACACACATGAAATGAGAAATGAGAAATGAAAGAAAATTTAATGGGAGATGAAACCAAGAGCTTCATGTAACATGTTTAACAATGCTATGTTTGAAATCCATAATCAAAAGCTCTACCTGCAAAAGATGTTCCCTTTGCATCAATGCCTCCTGTAACTCTTGCTTGTACTTCTGTCTAATGCCTCTAATCTCTTCCTCAAGCTGTCTCACACGACCTTCTTGAGTGTCAGCTTCCTCCTTTGCTGCAAGATATTCCTGCCTGCTTTCAGCTGCCCTTTGTCTCTCCTTTTCAAGGGTCCTACTTAACTGAGTCTGTTCTGCTCTAAGACATGAAATCTGTAATTCATTGTTAAAGTACAAAGTAAGTCATTTATACACAAAATTCCATTAAAGACATGATTTCATTTGAGAAATTACAGAACCTGAGCCTCAAGGACATTAATTCTAGATAAGGTCTGAGATAAGCGTTCATTCACAGATCGTTCTCTCTCCTCTGCAGTTGCAGCTTTAGCCTCTGCTTCCTGTAGGATCCATAGGAAAAGATGAAGAAATACAATAATATTCGGTGGTAAAGTTTCTAAAATTGAATTCAGAAAGTATTCAAGAGACCTGAAGTCGAGAATTAAGAGTTCTTTCAACAGCAGCCCAAGCTTCAGCTTTTCTGGCATTTGTTTCCTGTTATAAGGTGAATACTAGTCTAGTACAGATCCCATGCGGCAAAACAAAAAACAGAAGGAAAAGTAATTCTGAATCATATGTGTATTAACCTGCATGGCTTCAATTTGCCTTAAAAGCGGCCTTGTGGATTCTGGAACTTGCGTAATTAGTTCCTCACACCGTCTTTCACTTGCCTAGAAAAATCCATCCAAATTATAAAAACTACCAAAAATACAAATAAAGTTGCTAAAACTTATTTATAACATTCTCAGAAAGTAAAACAATTGAACGACAAGCAGAGAGCAGACCTGGTAACGTTTTTGAAGATCCTCAATGTCTCTGCGAAGCATGTCTTCTTTGAAGACTGCCTGAAAATGGATGAAGAAAACAATAAAACTGAAAAATAACATCCTGAGAAAGTCAACTCTGAAAAAAAATGACACAAAATACAACAGAAACCTGTTGTTCCTTTCTACTTAATGTTTGCCTCAATTCTTCAAGTGCCTGGACTAGCATAGTTTCACGTTCCTCAGCTTCTCTCAGACGACTCTCTAGTTCAGTTCTTGCTTCATTGTTCGCACGAGCCTCTGCTAATGTTTCAGCTTCCTTTGCAGCAGCCAAAGCATTCGTATAATATTCTTTCTGTGCTGCAATTTCATTTTGATGTTTTTCTATTGTTTCTTGCAACAACTTCTCTGTAGCTGTCTTGTCCCTCTTGATACTTTCTACTTTATTCTCTTCTACCTGGATTGCATGACATTAACCAAAGCAGTTTCAATTAAAAGTACTAGTAAATATGAGGATTGTCAACCCATGCTACTCCAAGAAAGAATGACACTTTCAATGATATAGAGGATTGTGCACGACTCTACAGTAGCAGACAACAATAAACCATAAATTCCCCTTAAAAATAATATTAAATTTAAAGTAAAAAAATTAAGATGGGACTTTTATAATCAAACTATATTATGAAGAAAATCTTTACAAAAAGATAAACAACCTGAACAAGTGAACCCAAACAGTAAAGATAAAGGTATAATGGTATACGTATACCTAGATTCCATGATGAGTGAAGAGAATTCATTCAAAAACAATTGCCAGCAAATCATAACTTCCAATAATGCTTTCAGAATAATTCCATTACCTGAAGTTTAGTAGTCAAACCTTTCTTCTCCTCCTCAAAGTCTCTAATCTAGCTTTCATAAAAAAAAGTAATCAATAGATTTATTAAAATATGTAAGTGTAGAAAAGGTTGAAGATAGCGGGAAAATACAACAAATAGTCTGCATACCTGAGCCCTTAGTTTCCTAATTGTGGATTCTTGAGCTGCCTGTTTTTTGGAAAGCTCTTCACCTGAGATGAGAGACAGTCTAATAAGGGCCTCTATAATCTCCAATAGTTAAATCACTACCATGGTTCAATGGAGAAACTATTTAATTACAACAGAAAAGCCCTTATGAAATTATTAATTTTCCAACCAAAGAAATGAACAGTAACAGTTTAATGTAACATCAGCCTTCCTCAATTTTACCCTCTTGCTCTCCTATAGACATTGTCCAAACCTTTCCACAGCCAAACAATAAAGGTCTACAAGAGTGCTGGAGTGTGCCTCGGATGTCTATTTAAAGGAAATAATAAAATCACTAAGCATAAATTTGAAACTACATTTAGTCAAAATACTTTTTGTCTATAATCTTAGATCCCAAGCTGAAGTGTCCAGCCAACAAGATCTCACTTTTCAATTCCAATATTGAACACGCCAAAGTAGAAGTCACAAGTCACAACAAGTCAACAATTGCATTAATTAAATACTTTTACCTTCCTCAAGTGTAAAAACTGGAAAGGCAAAAATCAATATGCAAGATGCATCTAGTTACAACCTTGCAAAACATTCTATGTCATGGCGCCTATGGATGCCTATACATTTCATACTTCTTTGTGCTATGAAAAGCCAAGTTTATATCAAACTAGGCATTAATGGAAGCACCTCCGACAGAATTGTTCCAAACCGGAGT
Source organism: Glycine tomentella (assembly GCA_007407185.1). Taxonomy (NCBI): domain Eukaryota; kingdom Viridiplantae; phylum Streptophyta; class Magnoliopsida; order Fabales; family Fabaceae; genus Glycine; species Glycine tomentella. The sequence continues at coordinate 381,822 of PYAF01004180.1, read as the reverse complement.
AGAATTGACATAATGAATTCCCCAAAAAACAGAAGCCACATAATCTGACATGCTCTAGATACCAGATTTTATAACAATTGTCAATTGACATCTACATGTTTGGACTAAGTTATAAACACACGACATTGAATAGAAACCCCCACCCCCATCAATTTCCATCACCAAACCAAGTGCAATTCCATCAAGGGAACCTCAAAGGATATCTTTCCTGAAGCAAATTAAAGTGAATGATTAGAATTTTCAACACAGATGAAGA